>ML269402.1:24969-142233 GCA_005239495.1 Nicotiana undulata | reverse complement strand
CGATCATGTCACTTAAATTGGAAAAACACTCTTATCCCTCTCGGGAAAAAGGAGGTGTGACAACAATGACTACAATATATACAGAGTCTCAGTCTGAATGAAATGGACAGTGAATATAACAAAAGAACTCCAGGGTGATGCTAGGAAGTTGCCGGGAAAGCAGCTCACCGTGAAGTATGACCACGCTATCAATATCTAGCACCGACCTGATAATCAGACGTACCAGCCTCCGGACCTGTACAGTCAAGTACATAAAAGAAAAGAAAGTGCAGCATGAGTACATATTAAATAAATATGTACCCAGTGAGTATCCCGCCTAAACCCGAAGAAGTAGTGACGAGAGGTCTACTCGATACTCACTAAGGTCCAGCAGTAATAACATATGATAGAATATAATGAAATACAGTAGGCATGTCAGGGAAATAAGCAACAAGTATATATATCAAAAGCAGAAATCCAAACAATTGCTGAACTAAACAATAAAGCACTTTCAAGGGTAAGACCACCGAACGAAACAATAATCACAAATTCTTAGATCCGCCGTGGCGTACGACCCGCTCCCATAAGGTACCTTCTACACTCACCGTGGAGTACGGCCCGATCCCACATGTATCTCAAGTATTTCTCAACACTGATGTGGCGTACGGCCCGATCCCACATGTATCTCAAGTATTTCTCAACACTGCTGTGGCGTACGGCCCGATCCCATATATATATATCACAATTACATCCAACACTGTCGTGGTGTACGGCCCGATCCCATATATATTCAATTACTTTCAACACTGCCGTGGCGTACGGCCCGATCCCATATATTTCACAATTTCTTTTCAACTCTGCCGTGGCGTACGGCCAAATCCCATATAGACATAATCACTCTCAAACCTGCCTTGGCTTACGGCCCGATCCCAATATCTTACAATACTTACTTTCCATAACAAATTCCTTGCCATTCAACAATTTTTCCATAAAGCCTAAGAGGAATAACACTATGCAAAACATAATTTCATAGTACATATGGCGTCACAATAAATCATATAAAGCATTACAAGGAAAACATATCAGGCATTACGAGAAAAGCATACAAGGCATGATGTGGGCCTAACTACCTGGACATAACAATAATACCCGCTATGTATGGACTCTCGTCACTTGGCGCGTACGTAGCCCCCAAACAATTTACACATAGCATATACATCACCTATGGGGACAATTCCCTCTTACAAGGTTAGAAAGGAGACTCACCTCGTGACGAATCTACCCCTCGGACAAAAATTGCGCCCAAAACTATGAACTCTACACCCAAGGACTCGCAACTAGCCAAAAGGTATACAATAATATCAATGCATGCACAAAGCGGGAAGTTATCCTAGTTATTCAATAAAATCGCTATTCTTGAAGAATTCCCAAATTCCAACCCCGGTCCCTCATGATCAAATTCCGAAAATTCTCGAAGGGATCACTCACCCCTAGCCTAAGGATCATTAAGGTGCGATTTCTACTTAAATTCATGGCCTAAAATGGAAAATCACAAAATCCTCAAGAACCCTAAAATTACTACCTAATTCTATGGTTTTTAGATAATTTAGTAGTGAATTTAACTAGGAATTAAATGTTTGAAACTAGTAAAACTATGAAATTTACTTACCTCAATAGCAGTGGTGGAAGGTCCTTTGAAGAGCTCTCTAAAAACTTGAAGAGGAAGATGAGAATGGAGGAAATATGCTAAGTCCCGTATTTAATAAAACTGCCCAGGGATTCCTTAACTGTGATCGCGACAAGGGGCATGCGATCGCGAAGGCCAACTGGCCAGATCTCTGCGATTGCGGCAGAGGTCCTGCGATCGCGAAGAGCAACTGGCCAGACCTCTGCGATCGCGGCAGAGGTCATGCGATCGCGAAGAGCAAACTCACCCGGCCCAGATGCGACTCAATGCGATCGAGAGAAAAGCCTGCAATCGCGAAGGTGTGGAACCCAGACCTCTGCGATCGCAAAGGGGAAGTTGCGATCAGAGAACAAACAACAGCCCAGCAACATCCTTCTCCGCGATCGCAACCCACCTTCTGCGATCGCAGAGAAGGAAACCAGATAGTAGAAATTTCTGGTTTTTCTAACTTAGCTCCCGGGGGTCTAAAACACACCCGAGCCCCTCGGGACCCCGTCCAAAAGCACCGGCAAGTCTATATTCATGATACAGACTCGCTTGAACTTTCGGAACATGAAGAACAACAACGAAACTCAAAATTCAACCCCAAAACCAAATTGAATCAACTTAAGAACTTAAGAAATTCTAGAATTCACTTCAATGCGCCGAACCGACCTATGCTACTCGGAATGACTTCAAATTTTGCAGACAAGTTATAAATGACATAACGGAACTATTCCCGGTCTCGAAATTTCATTCGGACCTCGGGAACATAAAATCACATTCCAAACCAAATTTCAAATTCTATGAGATTTGTCAAAACTTCATTAACTCTAATTTTCTCATTTTTATCCGAAACCCGTCAAATCAAGTCCGTTTCTTACCAAATTTCACATATAACTTAAATAACACATATTGAACCTGTTCCGGGCTCCGAAATCATAATACGAGCCCGGCAGCAGAGGTTTCACATCAAGGTTCATTTTCATAAGCCTTTAATATTTTCATAAAATAATTTTCTTTAAAAAATTCATTTCTCTGACTTGGGTCCTCGGAATTTGATTCCGGGCATACGCCCAAGTCTCATATTTTCCTACGGACCTTCCGGGACTGTCAGATCACGGATCCGGGTCCATTTACCCAAAATATTGACCAAAGTCAACTTTATCCAATTAATTATCATAAATTCAACTCTTAATCAAATTTTTACATAAAGGCTTCCCGGCTACGCGCCTGAGATGCACACGCACATTGAGGTAAGATTAACGGAGGCTTTCGAGGCCTCAGAACACAGTCATAATTAACTTTACATAAGATGACCTTTTGGTTCATCACAGTTAGACACCCCTCGAGGTCCACAACGGTGAGTCTCGACCAAACTCATTTTAGTGAATTAGTAATAAAATAATTTAAATGGGTCTCGGACAAGGTGGGTTACTTTGATGGTAAGCACCCTTCACTTCCGACCAAGAGGTTGTGAGTTCTAGTCACCCCAAGAGCAAGGTGGGGAGTTCTTGGAGGGAATGATGCCGAGGGTCTATTGGAAACAACCTATCTACCCTAGGGTAGGGGTAAGGTCTGCGTACACACTACCCTCCCCACTGTTGGGATTATACTGGGTTGTTGTTGTTGTTGTTGTTGTTGTAGTCATAGCGATGTGGCTGGTTTAGAGACTTAGGTGAGCCGCCTCATCTAGAGGCGATCCGTAGCCGGCAGAGTCTTCCTCTATGTATTGTATTTATTTGATTCTAAAGTCCTTGTCCAACTTGTATTTCGGACAAATATTGTAGCATTTTGTAAAAAGTCTTAGAAATTGCTCATGTACTCGTGACACCGGATTCTGGGATGTATTTTATTAAAGTGGAAAATAGACTGTTGTTTTTACTTAAATGGATTTCATCTAGTTATTACGTATTAAAGTGAAAGTTAATGATTTTGAAAATATTGAGACAGGAATTTATTTTAAAGTAATTAATGATTGGCTTGCCTGACAGTGGTGTCCGGCGCCATCACGTCCTTATGGATTTTGGGTCGTGACAACATGGCATCAGAGCACTAGGTTCCATTTGGTCTCACGAGTCATGAGCAAGTCTAGTTGAATCCTGCAGATCGGTACAGAGACGTCTGTACTTATCTTCGAGAGGCTATATGGCTGTTAGGAGTACTTCCCTTCTTGATTCCTCATCGTGTGATTTGATTCCTTTAAGGCTTATGCCCATGTTTCTTCCTACTCAATCTTACGCGTCGCGAAGCGCTTGCTATGAATCAATTTGAGGAATTGAAATGGTGCTACAGATAGGGTGCGTGATATTTTCCTTGCGTAATTGGTTGGGGCTGTTGTTGTTGCCCCGCAGAAGGATAATATGTTGTTTCAGCTCAGTAGCTGTGTTTCTGAGAGCCTTGAGGCTATGCTCAGGTAGTGACGATGTTTATGATTGGTTAT
Organism: Nicotiana undulata; assembly: GCA_005239495.1. Taxonomy (NCBI): domain Eukaryota; kingdom Viridiplantae; phylum Streptophyta; class Magnoliopsida; order Solanales; family Solanaceae; genus Nicotiana; species Nicotiana undulata. Next base: position 138,145 of record ML269402.1, on the reverse strand, counting down.
CGCGCGGTGTTGTTATGATGGTAAAATGCTTTCCCATATATCGGGGTAATGGATGGTTGAAGGGAGGTCTTCTCAAAGTGTGATTTCGAGATTTCGGTGTTTTAGTTCCCGTAGAGGAAAGGAATTTGAATTATGAATGGTCCGGTTTGGGTTGATAAAATAGTAAGGCTTGGTGTTTTCAAGTGAGGTGGAGTATTCACCTGTGATGTGATATTGCTGTCATTGATCGAATGGAATGTGTTGAGTTCGTCGGTGCCATGGTTTCTTCGGTTGCATTGGGTTAGTGTGTCGTGAAGTAGTATTGAAGAAGCGGTTGTTAGAGATCGTGATGTGTGGTGGTTCAGGATTGAATAGTTATTTCTAATGAAGGCAACTTGAGAAAGATGATCTTCGGGGAGTCAAAGTTATGGTGATCTGCTGGTTCAGGTGTTGCAAAGAATGATATTGAATTGAGGCTGTAAATGAGAAGCATGCGATGAAGAAAGTTATGTGAGAAGTGTCAGGTGGCGGCTAAATCTCTTGGGGCCAGGCATCAGAGACGGAAGTCGGGTAGTTGCTTAAAGGAAGGAGTTCAGCTAAGTGGGAGAGTGGCAGTGTAGCCTATGAGTTCAGTGGCAAGACAACTGCCTATCTTGAGGAAAAGTTTGGAGTGATTTGAGAGTTTTAGTGGAAGATGATTAGGTCCACGATCTTAATCGGAAACGTTGGTTTTCGGCGGAAGGTTGGATATAACAGAGATGAGTTATTAGGATGAAGAAGGAGGCTATATAGCGGTGAATTTGAAGATGTTGTAGCGTAGTTAGTAGATGTCCATGAAGAGCGGACGGACACACAAGATTGGTGAATGAGAGCAGGCTTAGGATGGGGTATTGTTGTTGTAGAGGGTGTTCAGCGGAGCGTTGTTGGACGGTGCCAGTTGGTGATATCCACATGTGGGTTATCTCCTGGGAATAGGTTAGCGGTTGTGTGGTTGGCAAGTTTCTGCAAGGAATCATAATGGCTATTTGGTAGGAGGCAGAATGTGTGGATGGTGCTAGAGGATTTGGGTATTCAGGGAATGCTAACAGGAGAATTCGGAAAGATTGGACGGGTTGGTCGAGCAAGATCATGTTAGCAAAGGAGAAGGGATCTCAGCAGGGTCTTGAGTGGTGCAAGAGTAGCTTTAGGCTAAGTGGGGGAGTCCCACCACCTGCAGTTGGGTTGTAGGATTATGTTCTCATGGTGTTGCGGATTGTCGGCGTGTTGCAAAGTTGTTACAGTTAAGGGAAAGGAGTAAAATGGTGATTTTGCGTGGGATTTGATGAATGTGTGCGAAAGTTGTCCCTGTTGGACCAGGGCTAAGTTTTGAAGGATTCAGAATTTATGCTTAAGGCATAGGCAAGTCGTTAGGGTAGTGACTCAGTCACGAGCTTCGTTGAGAGCAGTACGTGAATGCGACAATAGTGGCATGAGAAAACGATGCACCAACAACCCAAGCCTACCCCGATGAGATTCTCTTTCGCGAATGCAAGGGCTAAAAATCTGGGCTCTCCGACCTGACCAACCACTACGCGATGATGACAGATCAACGCGAACGTGATGAGTCTCCTCTCCCCAATTCTGCGATCGCGGCCCTTCAATCACGAACAAAAAAAAGAAAATATGCGTGTCACTGAACACTCTACGTGGTTGCGATACAATACCTGCGATAGCATAGAACACTTGATGCACCATGAAAACCAGCAAAGGAACACACCTAATAATAGTCTGAAACACACCCAAGCCCCTCGGACCCTGTCACAACATGCCAACATGTGCAGAAACATAACACAGACTTACTCGAGGCCTCTAATAAAGAAAAATTCAAAACTACGGATCACACAAAAATTCAAGCCTAATGCACTTCCAACTTTCAAAACCCGTGCAAAATCACATCAAATCAACTCAAAATGACCTCATATTTTGCATGCAAGTTCTAAACTTCATAGCAGTCCAATACCAAATCCCAGAACCGAAATCCAAGCGCAATATCAACAAAGTCAACTCTTGGTTAAACCTATCAACTTTCAAAACCTTCGATTATCCAACCTTTGCCAATTCATGCCAAAACAACGTAGGAGCCTCCAAATCCAAATCTGGACATACGCCTAAGTCTAAAATCAACATACGAACCTAACAGAACCATCAAAATTGTGATCTGTGATAAAATTCGTAAAAGTAAAATGTCAACTCTTCCAACTTAAAGCTTATAAAAAGAGAATCATCCACCCAAATCAATCTCGAACCGCGCAAAAACCAAAACCCACCATATACGAAAGTCATAATACACCATATAAAGCTACTCACAACATTAAACAACCGAACGGAAATGCAAATGATCAAACGACTGGTCGGGTCATTACACACTTCCTCTCCTAAACAAACGTTTGTCCTCAAACGTGCCAAGGGTCATTCCAAAGTCGCCAAATCACAATAAAAAGTTACCATACAAATAAACACGGATGATCCCATGTCACCTCAACCCACAAAGGCCTATTAAATACCACCTTGACTAGATATTATTCCTTCAACCTCAACCTATAAGCCTTGTAACCAATTTCATAACTAAACCTCCTCAAAAGACCCGATTCTTACATATACACACCGTATCAACCTCAACCAGCTGTAAAGAATAATAAATACATCCTCAAGGTATAGACGTAACTTATCGGTCATATGCCAATATCAAAATCTTCGACCACCATCGCGGACCATAATCAACCCAGTACCGGTAAATAACCTCATATCAAATACAACCTCGCTCAAAACGCTTACCACATTGCATATGATGTAAGAAACATGTGAAAACTCATACCACCCACTCAACCAACAAGTTGTGAAGTTTTTCTCGCCCGGCTAGAACCAACGTCATGGTCTAAGCTGATCATCGGCATTCTTATCTGGACATACCTTATCTAAGTCTGATATTATTAATCCAAAGCCGAATGATCTCATCTGATCTAGTACAAGTTGTCCGAACGACAGGCCAAACCAAAAACCATCTAGTCACATGTGTTGCAATCCGCACCCAACAAGCAACAACTCGAATATAACTGAAGATAGAAAGAGAAACACCTGAGCGAACTATCCAACAAGTTCAACAGGTATAACTCCCCTTTAGCACCATACTGTGAATTCTTCCCACAAAGAAGAAGTAATACACTCGAAATAACAACAAAGAATCTCATCCTAACATAACCCCACCACGGTGCGCAACCCTGTCCAAACATACTGATCCTTATAGAAACACAATGGACTAATCCTCAACATTGAATCACAAGTAGAATAGACATCACATAATCCGAAAACCTTTCACTAACACATCACGTAGAACAAAATTATAATACATAATAGACTCCACATGTCTGTAGAGCACGAGAATTGCAAGTCGTGGCCAAACTATCCTGAAATCACATCAAAACCCACCATAGCAAGTAACAAAAGGTCAATACTAGTATCACAACCCCCAATAGAATCCCCAACGGTGGAGACACACAAACAAAGGTACTCACGAATGGGGAGATACATCCAAATATGAAGCAGAATAGGAATATACATACAAATAAGTAGGACACAAAGGTCCTATTCAAACTCCCATAACCTAAACTTGAGCCCGATATCTAAAAAGCCAACTCTTGGTTGTACCTATCAACCATCCAAACTTGCAATATCCAACTTTCGTCGATTCATGCAAGAAAAACCTAGGAGGATTTAAATATAAATCCGAACATACGCCTAACTCCAAAATCACCACCTGGATATAACAGAACCATCAAAACTATAATTCGAGATCAATTACATAAAAGTCAATCTTGGTCAGCTCTTCGAACTTAAAGCTTCTAAAATAATAATCATTTTTCAAAATCAATCTCAAATCGCCCAAAATTCGAAACTAACCAAACACGCAAGTCATAATACATTATATGAAGCTACTCGCAACCTCGACTACCAAACGAAAATGGAAATGAAGGATGGGTGGGGTCATTATAACCCTTCGTGCAGTTCACCTCTCATCCTCACGAGCTCAAAAATACCCTTTGTGCATAATCACTCTTCTTTATCAGCTTGGAAACACCATTCGTACAGTAGTAATAATATCAGGAAGCACGAAAACACCCTTCGTGTATAATCACTCTCCTTGACAAGCATGGAAACACACTCCATGCAATTCACCCTTCCTCACCAAGCATATATGAGATAGTATCAATCAAGGAAGGAAGTACAAACAACACCAAGAAGAATAATTGAATATAACATACCACAGGGGATATAACCATCACTTTTGCCCCAATAGTCGAGCCAACATTTCACGAACCTCAATATCCAAATATCAACAAACTTAACATAGCTATTAGCATGAATAAGAAAAATCAAGAATTTTATGATCTATTTAGAGCATAGGAGAAATAATATATGAAACTACAAGACATAAGTAAGGCTAATAATACCTACATGCTTAACCCATAGGAAATGCATAAACACTTGTCACCTTGCATACACACAACCCCCAACACATATATCATATAGCAAATAGACCCAATTACAACATAATTTCCTAACAACATGGTAAACCAAACTATTTACCGATATTTGAAATAAATCAACGCTCCAATACCATCTGAAACAAATCAACGCTCCAATACCATTACTCTTTAGAACAATCCCCCAAACTACTCGAATCTAGTCAAATAATACTTAAATATGTCAAAATGAGATTTATATACCCTCATAAAACTTAAAAGGCTCGAACGTTAACATATTTGATAAAATAACAAAAAGTCAACTCGGGCTCACTTGGCCGAAAATCGAAATCAAGACTAAATCCTAATTTCCCATTTATCCTCAAGTCCAAATATGTGGTTAGTTTCGATATCCGACCTCTAATCGAGGTCTAGATCTCCAAAATTCATTATCTTAAGTTACTACCTAAAACCCTTTTTCTAATATATGAAATCTTAATCTAGGGATGAAAATCTACAGCGAATAATGAAACTTAATCACAACAAAATTAAAATCACAAACCTTTGAAGTTGGGAAGAAAATCCTCTAAAAATAGTCTCCTAATAAAGTCTAGGTCGGAATAATAGAATTAAATGAGATAATCTCGGAACCCTTCTCTTTTTACCCATCTGCAGATATCACAATTGCAAACTGTTATTCGTAATTACGTAACTCACAGTTGCAAGCCTGTGGTGGAATATGCAATAAGTCCTCTAGCCACTTATGTCTTAAGTGGGGTAGGACTTCACAATATTGCGCGTTGCAAATGCCATCTAAGCTTTACAATTGCGAAGCTAACCTCCTCTCCATATACCTAACAAATGGGAGTTAGCATCTGCAAATGTGAACCTCGCATTTGCGAGCTGGTCATCGCTAATGTGCTAACTACAACACCAGCAATGACAAAATCATCAAATTAGTTGGAAACTCATCCAAGCCCCTCACGTCCCCTGCCAAACGTTCATACAAGAATATAAACCTCGCATGAACTCGCTCGTAAGCTCAAAGTACCAAAACAACATCAGAACCAAGAATCAAGTATCAAAACTCAAAGATCTGAATATTCGTAAACTAAAATTTCCAACTTTTAATAATAAGCGCAAAAATAGCCTTGGGTGACCTAGGATCCAAATGAAACATACATTCAAGTCAAAAATTGTCACGACCCAAAACCCAGTTAAGGTCGTGATGGCACCTAACGATGAGGTTAGGCAAGCCAACATATGAATCCTTAGGAGATACTACCCCAGAACCCGATATTCCAGCNCAAATATATACAACCCCGAAACCCAACATAACTACAACAAGTGTGTGCCAGGACTAGTGTCACAGTGTCAACGGGCGGCTACATAGATACAACAACTGAAATATATATGTACCCACCATACAATATAGATGCCACGTACGGATTCTCGTCACGTGGTACGTACGCAGCCCCCTCAACAATCACAAATGGCAACAAGGAGCCTAGGGGACATTTCCCCCTTGCAAAGTTTGGAAAGGAGACTCACCTGGACAAGTACTCCTCCGGTCAACGGACCAATCAACAAGACGCACGAATCCTCCGAATTACCTTCGATGGCTCGCAACTAGCCAAAAACACATAATTGTATCAATTTAGGAGGAATCGAGGAGGATTTATCAAAGATTTCCCTTAAAACACATTCTTGACGTACTTGGAATATTCAACTCCGAGCCTTGGCGTCCGAAAAATTATGATTCTTGATGAAATGCGCTATACGTCGCCTAAGGATCAAGGTTAACTCAATTAATCATCCTAAAATGGACCTAAAATCAGAATTTGCATTTTCCTCAAAACCCTCTATTCTCCCCAACAATTTCTTATGAATTTCTATGAATTTGGAAAAGGAAATTCCCAAAGAATTGAAGAAATTAACATGCAGAGGCCAAAGAATTACTTACCTGAGGTAATTAGGCTAAAATCACGTTCTGGAGCTCTTGGGGTAGGCAACAACGGAGGAAAAATCTATTTTTGGGAAGAAGATTCACGAAATGGGCTATTTATAGGACTGCCCAGCAGTTTCCGCACCTGCGGGAAATAGGCCGTGCCTGCGATGGCCTGGTCCCTGGGGAATGGTCGCGCCTGCGGAGCCTGGTCCGCTCCTGCGAGAGCAAGGCCGCTCCTGCGGCTGGAGCCGCGCCTGCGATGGGCAGGCCGCTGGTGCGAGCCTCGCGCCTGCGGCTCATGGACCGCAGGTGGAGTCACACCAGAAAATTCCCACCAGCTATGCAAATAGCTGGTTTTTGACCCTGATCGGGGTTCGGGAGACCCCTGGGCCCACCCGAGCCCTCGACAAATTATACCAACAAGTCCCAAATCATAAGACGGACTTGCTCGAGCTCCCAGAACACTAAAAACATCATCCAAACTAAAAATCACTCTCCAAAACCCCTTAGTTCCAAACTTAAGATTTCCAGAAAATTTCAATGGCTCACCAATACGCCGAACGGGTCTATACTGCTCGGAATGACCCCAAATTTTGCGGACAAGTCATAAATGACTATACGAAATGTTTCCAGTTCCGGAATTCCATTCGGACCATGATATCATGAGGTCCAATTCCAGGCTAAATTCTAAATCTTATGAAATCCTGAATTCCAATTCGGGTGCCGAAATACTCCCGGGTAAGCAGAAACCCGAGGCGAACACACTCCCAAGTCCGAAATCATCATCCGGAGCTGCTGGAGCTGTGAGAACTCGATTCCAAGGTCGTTTGCTCAAAATGCTGCTCGAAAACAAAATTAGCCAAATAGGCTAGCCTTCAGGAACCAAGTGTTCCTGAGCTGGCCAAATCACTTCTGAATCTCGAACTACCTTCCCACACAAGTCATAAGGCACGAGTAGCCGCTATGGAAAGAGTCATTCAGGGGAAAGGAGTCCCAACACACAAAACAACCGGCTGGGTCGTTACAAAAATCATCATACCAACCTACTAGAATTGTAAAACTACTGAGCGGACGTCGTTTATTAAGAATGTTTACTGTGGTCAATTCCAACAACATTATAGCTCCAAAATTAATATTTCGTTATCAAAACACATCTAAACATTAAGGAAGTTGAAACGAACCATGCGCACAAGTAATAAAACATCAAATCAAGCTATTTTCGATCTCCAATAACAAAACAAAAAGGTAGATTTTAAAATAAGTTTTTAGGTTATTATACCAACATGAGAGATAAGTAGTCGAAAGCCATTACCATTCGTTACTTTAGTTGGGCCTTGATATTTGGAATGCATATCAAGGTTTGTATACGATCATAGTCGGGCTCACCCGATTTTGTTTGATTAATCGAGACCAGGATGGTAGACCGAGGATCGGTCCCGTGTTATATCAGACCGAGACATTAGGGTGCGGTACCAAGATCGGGATTCGAAGTACTTATCGAGATCGAGATCGAGACCACCCAGAATCGAGGCCAAACGAAATAGAGATTGAGCGGGATCGAAGAAATCCTATTAATGGAAAGTCGAGATATCCGTGAACGGGCAAGGGTTGTGGCGAGAATCTCGGCACGAATCAAATCAAGAACGATTATTTAGCCAATCATGATATTTCCTTATATATTAAGAATTGTACATAAGTGGAATTCCTCTACTATATAAAGGGTGGGGAGGGGGGGTTCTAATCATTTCTAATCATTTGATTCCCGCATAACAAAGTAATACAATACTTTTTTCTCTCTTAAGCTCTCTTGTTCTTCAGTTCAATTCATATTTCTTAATTATACATCTAGTTGGTTAGATGGTGATCTAGCTCGAGGGCCAAGTTGAAATTTACACAGGTTTGCTTTATTTTACAGTCAATTTCTAGTATTAATTCTCATATTACTCAATTCGTGCCAAGTGATATCAGGTATCCTTAAAACTACTTATAAATTTAATTGTTATACGATTTTAAGGGTAAACCGTTTGGCACCCACTGTGGAGCTAAGAACTATAGTGATTGCCTGGTACTAATTCTTATAGCAGACATTGCTTTACACTTGTTCTCGTTAGTGTTTTTTTCTTTCAAGATCAGCATGTCGAACTCTCAAACATTACCCACACACGCAGATAGTGGCCTTGGTTTTCATGGGGAAAACGACAATATAGCGCACAAGGATCGAAGTACCTCACGCTGGCCTCGAGGGAGTACCGGCTACAGACCTCATCGACGTTAGTTCCCATGTCGCCTTAAATGCGAACCCGTGCCTTGACACCGAAAATAGTGTATGCAGAGACATTTGATAAACCGGTCAAGATACATAGGGCAGAGAAGATGGCGGAGTCAGTCTTCAGTTAATATTTGAAATATTGTAGGCTCAGCAAGCTGCCATAACGCAACTCTACCCTCAGAACCGCGCACAGAGCAGTGCTAAACTGGAGCCCTCACTGGAAGTTGTTCACAGGGTCGAACTTGTACCGGAGAGGTCAAACGTGAATGAATCGGAGATTGACCCCTCCATTATGAAAATGCGCGAGGAGCTCACAAGGAGAATTAAATCAGGGAGAATAACATTGAGGCAAAATTAATAAAAAATAGAAACGTATAACGCCAGAGTTGACAAAATTCCGGGGGCACCAAATGCAAGAAATTCCACCCAAGCGCGACTCCTAAGCCCATCCCAAAGAAATTCCACATGCAAGAAATTCCCAAGTATAAAAGAAACTACCGACCCGAATGAGCATGTCACTTCTTACACGTGCTCAATAAAGGGGAACAATTTGGAGGATGATGAGATTGAGTCCGTTTTGTTGAAGAAGTTCGGGAAAAATTTGTCGAAGGGGGCGATGATATAGTACCATAATTTGTATCCCAAATCCATTGATTCCTTTTCCACGTTCACAGATTATTTCGTCAAAGAAAACTTCGGAGCCATAAAGGTTGAGCTTAGGAAGTCGGACCTATTCAATGTGAAGCAAAAAGACAACGAAATGCTCATGGATTTCGTATCTCAGTTCAAGATGGAACGTATAGACCTATCCTTAGTTGCAGATTATTGGGTTGTCCATGCTTTTACTCAAGGGATAAACATTCGATGTTCAGTGGCCTCACGATAGTTAAAATAGAATTTGATCGAGTACCCAGCTGTAACCTAGGCCTATGTGTACAATCGGTACCTGTCAAAAAAATAGGGTCGAGGATTATCAGTTGGGGACTCTTTCAAGGTTCGTTTATCCAAACAGGCTTGTCGACAGACTTCAAAGGGATATCGATAGAGAACCACAATCGAACAGAGATCAGTATCAACCATATGGTGGAGATCGGAGAAACAACAGTCCTGGACAGAACCCTGTTCGAAGTGATCGAAGAAATGATCCAGGACAGAGCTCCTGGGGGCTCATGCGTAAGAGTTGTTTCAATAGAAATATCGATCCCACAGAAGCACCACGACTATCGGAATACAACTTCAACATTGATGCATCAACTATTGTATCGCCCATCGGGCGGATCAAAGACACCACGTGGCCCCAACCCTTACAGACCGATCCGGCGTAGAGAAATCCTAATCAAATTTGTAATTATCATGGCACTCATGGACATAGAACATAATACTGCAGAAAGGTGAGGGAGTAGGTAGCCTGTTTATTCAATGAAGGGCATCTTCGAGAATTCTTGAGCGATTCGGCTAAAAACCATTTCAAAAATAGGGAATCAAACATATAGAATGAACAAGAAGAGCCATAGCATGTGATCCAAATGATTATTAGAGGGGTCGATATTCCTTAGGGGCCCCGTATTCAAACGCACCAAGGTGTCGATCACGAGGGAAAAACGACTCGAGGTTATATACCGAAAGGGAGCTTGTTTCTCAATGATAAGAATGCAAAAGGGATATCACAAACCCACAACGACGCACTGGTAATATCTGTTCTTTTGAATACAATTCAAGTTAGACGTGTTTTGATTGATCCGGGTAGCTCAAATAACATTATTCAATTGAGAGTCGTAGAGCAACTCGGCCTACATGATCAAATTGTGCCTGCAATTCGGGTTCTTAACGCCTTCAACATGGCTAGTGAAACTGCCAAAGGTGAAATTATCTTGCAAGGGAACGTGGCAGGGACCGTCGAATAAAAAAAGTTTCATGTGATCGAGGGTGACATGAGGTACAACACCCTGCTTGGAAGGCCTTGGATCTATAACATGAGGGTAGTAACTTTGACCCTTCACCAAGTTCTGAAGTTCACGACACAGGATGGAGTAAAAATGGTGTACATGGAGCAACCTGCCGCCAAGGAGATGTTTGCAGTCGACGAAGTGATACCGGTATCGGCACTCTAATCAGCAAAGGGATAGGATTCGAAGGGAAAACATGAAGCCAAATAGCAACCACAGGTTCCAGCCTCTACCCAATCGGAGGAGTAGGGGATAGACGAGGATGATGAGTATTGGATCCTTCGATCTTTCATAATTCCTGATGACTCCGACGTAACAAAATCAACGGTCGAAGAGCTGGAACAAGTTATACTGATCGAGTATCTTCCTGAACGAAAGGTATACCTGGGCACGAGGTTAAATCTCGAGCTCTGGAAAAAACTTGTTAAATTTATTTTAGATAACATGGATGGATTTTCTTTGTCCCATATCGATATGACAAGGATCCCACCGGACATCAATACCCATCGATTAAGCTTGGACCCGAAGTTCCGTCTAGTAAAACAAAGAAGAATGCCCCAGTCCAAGGTTAAGCATACATTCATCAAGGACGAGGTAACCAAACTTCTTAAAATAAGGTCCATTCGGGAAGTAAAATATCCCGAATGGTTAGCAAACGTAGTAGTAGTCCCTAAGAAGGGAAATAAACTTACAGTGTGCGTAGATTATAAAGACCTGAACAAAGCATGCCCTAAGTATTCTTTTCCTTTGCCGAATATTGATCGTATGATCGATACCACGGCCGGCCATTAAATTCTCGGTTTTCTCGATGCCTACTTTGAGTAAAAAAAAATACAGATGAACCTAGAGGATTAGGAAAAAACTTCGTTTATCACTAAATACGGCACCTACTGTTATAATGTAATGTCGTTCGGACTAAAAAATATTGGTGCAAGTTATGAATGCCTAGTAAATCGAATGTTCGAAGAACAAATTGGAAAATCAATGGATGTTTAGATTAATGACATTTTAACTAAGTCCATGCGAGTAGAGGCCCATTTGAAACATTTGCAAGAGACTTTGATACACTGAGAAAGTACAACATGAAGCTCAACCCAGTAAAGTGTGCGTTCTAGGTCGGTGCGGGCAAGTTCCTCGGCTTCATGGTATCAAATCGGGTAATCGAGACCAACCGCGATAAAATCAAAGCCATCAAGGATATAACGGTAATACATACCGTCAAGGATGTACAAAGGCTAAAGGGGTGCATAGCTGCCCTAGGGCGATTCTGTCACGACCCAAAATCCATAAGGTCGTGATGGCGCCGATCACCACTATCAGGCAAGCCAAACATTAAATAGTTGAGTTAAATTCCTGTTTTAACATTTTCAAAATTGTTATCTTTCACTTATAGCCCGATGAGCAAATAAAATATTGTTAAATAATACGACAGGTAAACAATTCAATTTAATAAAGTAAATCCCAAACACGTCCCAGAACCCGATGACACAAGTACATGAGCAATTTCTAAGAATTTTACAAATATAACAAGGGAGAATTTTACAAATCGTTATCTTTTACAAATATAACCAAATTTTATAAATACAATACGAGGGAGACTCTGTCGGCTGCGGGTCGTCTCTGGATAATGCAGCTCACCTAAGTCTCCAACGCTGGCCACATCGTTGTGAAAGTACCTATGCAATAAAAATACAGAGCAAGTGTAGCATGAGTACGAAAACAACGTGTACTCAGTAAGTATCCCGCCTAACCTCAGAGAGGTAGTGACGAGAGGTCAAATTAGACACTTGCTATAGGTCGGTTAAGTATAATCAAGTGAGGTGCTAAGAATGAGTATCATAGGAAATTAAATAATAATCAGGGATAAGAAATATCAACTTCTTTCACATTTAACACATTAAATCTTCGTCATTTCATTTGGCAATTTAAAACTTCTTAGGCCAATAAACATTAATAATTACAGGAAATACGCATCAATTATCATGCGCAAGAAAATGCCGAGGGTCGAACGGTGCGGACCAACAATAATAAATTGTGCATTGTCGAGGGTCGAACGACTCGAACCATAGATGCATCTATTTGCCCCGCTCGCGAATCGATTATGCGACGTGGTTATACGTAAATACAGGGTTTATCCTGCTCGCGAATCGTACATGCGACTCAGGCACCCATAGTTACGCATATTCACACCAATGAACTACATTTTTATCAGGAAAATTAGCTATTCAATGAAGTGATAGAATTCTCCTTTTAATGAACATGAAAATAGTATTAAATGTTTTCCGGAATTCATTTGACTAGTTTGACAAGGTTATAAATGTTACCAATTTCGGAACACTATTATACCAGAAAGAATCCATTCTCCTCTCAATTGATTAAGAAAAGTAAACTCTAGCCTTCTTGAGGATTTAATTACTAATTCACAGCATCACATGATATTTTATTGACAAGTCACAAGTATAACAAGTAAGCAGGCTAGTGGGTCCTATACTACCGGGACATAGCATATTAGAAGCTACGCACGGACTCCCGTCACCTCGTGCGTATGTATCCCCCGCAAATAATAGCACGTAATTATTTAGTTCACCTATGGGGACAATTCCCCCTCACAAAGTTAGAAAGGAGACTTACCTCGCTCCGAAATTCCGTCACCGGTTTCCAAGCCCTTCCGACGACTCCAATAGATGCACAACGCCCCAAAACTATCAAAATAACGGCAAACCAATGAAAATATACTCTAATATTTGTTAACAATTCAAATTATATAAACTCTTATCTCCGCTCAAGGAATTGATCAAAAAGCCCTCGAGCCCACGTGCCCGGATTTCGAAATTTCTCGAAGATAAACTCTACCCATAGTCTTACTAGCTCAAATATACAATTTACTCAAATTTTCATGCTTGAATTTGTGTTAAAAATCCAAAATACAAATTTCTAGGTTTTCTTCCAAAAATCCCAAATTTCCTACTAATTTCCATGTCTAATTCCTATGTAAGATCTCGTATTTAACTTAGGAATGGCAAGGAACCACTTACCTAGTGATGCTTGATGGAAATCCCCTCTTGAAGCTCCTCAAAATCGCCCACACCAAATGAATTAATGAAGAAATGGCCAAAAATCTCATTTAAAACACAACACTGCCCAGGCGATCCACCTATGCGATCGCATAAAAGGCCACCGCGATCGCATAGGCCAAACCATGCTTCCCCAATACGATGCACTATGCGATCGCACTCTACAACCCCGCGATTGCACAGGCCATTCCAACTGCCTCCCATTTTCCTCCTTCGCGATCGCAGGCTTCCCTCTGCGTTCGCACAAGCCAGCCCCAAGTCTTCTTCGCGATCGCACACCAACTCCTGCGATCGCATAAGCTAAAATCTCGCCCTTCAATTTTTCTTCTCCGCGATCGCACACCATGGACCGCGATCGCATAGCATATCAGTGACACCAGAAAACAGCAGCAGCAAAACAGAGAAAAGTTATCTGAACTCACCCCGAACACACCCGAGGCCCCCGGGACCCCGTCTTAATCACATGAATCAGTCCCATAACATCCCACGGATTTGCTCGAGGCTTCAAATCACATCAAACAATGCCGAAATCACGAATCGCACTAAAGTTCAAACTTTATGAACTTGAAATTTCAAACTTCCACCTCTGATGGTGAAACCTATTAAATCACGTCTGATTGACACCAAATTTTGCACACAAGTCATATTCGACATTACGGACCTTCCCCAACTTCTCGAATTGCATTCTGACCCCGATATCTAAATTTCCATTTCCGGTCGGATTTCTCAAAAACCTTCATATTTCTATATTTAGCCAAATGACCAAAAAATAACCTACGGACATCTGAATTCACTTTCGATCGTGCTCCCAACTCCAGAATCACCATACAAAGATACTCCTAAGCTCAAAATACCAAACGAACATCAATATCACTAAAGTGCGTTACAAGCCAAACTTAGGAAAATTCTTCAAAAATGCTGACTTCCACAATATACGCCGAAATGCTCCCTGGTTATCCAAAGCTCGATCAGGACACACGCCCAAGTCCGAAATCATCATACAAACCTGCAGGAACCTTCAATTCCAGATTCGGAGGTCGTTTACTCAAAATCCCAACCTTAATCAATTTCTCCAACTTAAGGCTTCGAAAATGAGAATTTTCTTTCCAATTTGACACCGAACTTCACGAAATTCGACTCCGACCACGCCTACAAGTCATAATACATGAAATGGAGCTTCTCATGACTTCAAACCGCTAAACGACGTGCTAGATCTCAAAATGACCGGTCGGGTCGTTACAGATTCATTTAAATGTCCTCGGATAAGAGTCACTGATTCTTCTCACTGCTTAAGAAGAAGAGTAGCTTTCATGGACTCCGGAATGCCAATAGGCATTGGAGGAACTAAAACGATACTTATCAAGACCAGCACTGCTTCACATCCTGAAAGCGGACAAACAACTCTACTTGTACTTGGTAGTCCCAAAAATAGCAGAAAGTGGAGTCCTAGTCCAAGAAGAACAAGGTACGCAGTTCCCTATCTATTATGTTAGTCGGACCTTAGGTGAGGCTAACCAGATATTCACACTTAGAAAAATTAGTGGTTGCTTTAATAAGCGCCTCTAGGAAATTAAAACCTTATTTCCAATATCATTCAATATGTGTTGTAACTACCTATCGTCTTCGCAATATTTTTCACAAACTCGAACTTTAGGGTCGATTGGCCAAATGGGTCATCGAGATCAGTGGATAAGATACCGAGTTTCCCCATCTAGTTTCAAATCTTTGCAGACTTCATGGCCGACTTCATGCCAGCCCTAGTACACGAGGTTGAAAGAGATCTATTATTAAAATCAGGTACATCCATCGGGGGTATGGACCCTATTCACGGATGGCGCTTCGAACACGAAGAGGTCCGGGATGGGTATCCTTCTGAAACCACCCACGGGTAATATTATTATACAATCTATCAGGACTTCAAAATTAACTAACAATGAGGCCGAGTACGAGTCCATGATTGAAGGTCTTGAGTTTGCTAAAAGTTTGGGAGCAGAGGTCATCGAGGCCAATTGTGATTCCCTCCTCCGGGTAAACCAAGTCAATAGGACATTCGAAGTACGAGAAGATCGAATGCATAGATACTTTGATAAGCTATAGGTAATTCTACATCAATTAAAAGAACGGACCTTACAACATGCACCTCAAGAACTGAACAGTGAGGCTGACACTCTTGCAAACATAGAGTCATCGGTAGAAGACGTCGAACTCAACTCGGGGACTATCATATAACTCATGAGATCGGTGATCGAAGAAGGCCAAGCCGAAATAAACTCCACTAGTCTAACCTAGGACTTGAGAAATAAGTACATAGAATACTTAAAGAACGGGAAACTTTAATCAGATCCGAAGGAATCGAGAGCTCTACGTACGAAGGCAGCACGATTCACTTTACCCGAAGACGAAACACTATTTAGAAGGACGTTTTATGGACACTGCCAATATGTTTGGGACCGGGACCAACTACGTCCCATAGGAAATTTACGAAGGCACATGTGGAAATCATTTAGGTGCAGAGTCATTGGTCCACAAAGTAATTAGAGTAGGTTATTATTGGATCAACATGGAGAAATATTCAAAGGAGTTACTTCGATAATGCGACAAATGTCAAAGGTACGCATATGATTCATCATCTCGGAGAGCAGATCCTTTCGATCTTATCACCATAGCAATTCATTTAATAGGTAATGGATGTCGTCGGTCCTCTTTCTCCATCCCCAAGTAAAGCTTAGTTTATTTTATTTATGACTAATTATTTTTGTAAGTGGGTTGAAGCATAGGCTTTCGAGAAAGTCATTGAAAAAGAAGTCATAGACTTCATTTGGGATCATATTATATTTCGATTCGTCATGCATGCCGAGATTGTATGTGATCATGTAAAGCAATTCATTGGAAGCAAAGTAACAAAATTTCTCGAGGATCACAAGATCAATAGAGTATTATCGACACCTTATCATACCAGTAGGAACGGTAAGCCGAATCGACCAACAAAATCATTACTCAAAATCTTAAGAAGAGGTTGTCTGATGCGAAAGGAAAGTGGAGAGAGATACTTCCCAAGGTTCTTTGTGCATACCGTACAACGTCAAAGTCTAGTATGGAAGCAACACAATTCTCGTTAGTCTATGGTTCTGAAGCTCTTATCCTGGTCAAGTTGGAGAACCTAGCTTGAGGTTTCGGTATGCAATAGAGGAATCGAATCATGAGGCCATGAATACGAGCCTAGAATAGTAGGAAAAAAGACGCGAAGCCGCCCTCATTTGATTAGTCGCACAAAAGCAGCAGACCTAATGGTACTGTCGCGCCCCCTTTTTCTCGCGAAATCGAGTTTTGACATTTCTGGGACAACTCCCTTCCTTTTGGGATGAGGTAAGGAATTTGATGAGTCTCCACCTAACACATTAAGGTGCGTTAGGGAACCAAGAGTAATTAACTCATAAAACCAGTTTGCATCACCAGAGATCAGGTAAGGGCTCGAAATTACCTTAAGGGGAAGGTGTTAGGCACCCCTCGAGGTCCACAACGGTGGGTCCTGACCGAACTTAATTAAGCGAATTAGTCTAAAAGGAAAATAAAACAATTTGGACAAATACAAGTTACTTTAAAAATGATTAAAAAGGGGTCCTAGGTTTTTTAGCCTATATGATCATTCCATGCAATACGTTGTAACTTCCCCAAGTTAGGATGTTACTCATAGTATTAGCGCACGGGTCATCATCTCCTTTACTACCCAATTACTATCTTGAAGTTGTTACCTAAGCGTTCTAATAGTTTCTAACTTGTTACTTATGCGTGCACTACCCGTCCCTTACCTATCGTCCTGGAGGTATTTAGGACCTCTATTAAGGGTGGTCTAGAGTGACCTATGTTGCTTAAAATGAGAAAATCTAGGCGGCAAACAAAATACAGATAGGAATCATGTGTTGATACCCAATTTTTTCTCAAATTATTTTCAAAGTTGTGTATAAGCTTTCAAAATCACTCTTTTGCAATAATGAGTATTTCTCGTAATTTTTCCATATTTTATCTAAATTATTTCCCTATTTATTTAATATTGTATATTTTTATAATTCTCAAATTGTACTCTAAAATAATTTCCAAAATATTTTTTAGTTCAATATGTCATTTATAATCACTGTTTACTTATTAAAATCCAATTATTTAGTAAATTGGCCAATTGGGTCTTATTTAATTCCAATTACGATAATTTTGCAATTATAGCCCAATTGAACATTGTGTATTATTTTAATTCTAAACTTATGCATCTCTTACACTTAATATTATTTAATTACTGTAATTTCACCTATTTAAACTCAATTTCATTATGTACAATTATTGGTTGTTTATTTAATTATTTATCTATTTTTGTGTATTTAACATCTAGCCATTTATTATTTAAAATCTAACCTAATTAACCCCAACCCAAACCCAATTAAAATACCCCAACCCAAATCATAAACAACCCAGCCCAAAACCCATCAAAAGACCCGACCCAATCCTAAGCCAATCTGAGACGTTGATCATATCAGATCAACAACCCAGATTTTTCTTACCTAATTTAACTCTACGTAACACCCCCCTCCCGGTCTCATTTTCCTCCGAGACTCTTCATCTCTCTATCTCTCTATCTCTCTCTACAACTCTCTAGAAGTCCCCTTGACTTCGTCTTCTCCGATGATCTCTAGTCGCCTTCTCCGGTGGATTTTTCACTGGAAACTCAATTCTCTATCATCTCCTGGTCATCCACTCGCCTCTCACCTGCTCAGTGATGCCTTGAGTTCTTCAGAAAAGCCTGGAGCGGTCCACTCACCTCATTTGAGCCTCTTATCACTGTCGGGCCACCCCCTACCGTTCGAGTAAGTTTACAGTCCCTCCGGCCTAAATCTATGCCATCTTTGAGGTTTCCCTCTTTTATGGGTTCCACGAAACCCTAGCCTTTTTTATTTTGGATTTTCTTTTAAGATCCGTTTACATTTTTACAATATTATGAATTTTCTCTATGGTTTTCTCCGGAAAATCTTATTTTTAACAATTTCAAAGCTAGGGTTTCTTAACCTTTTTTCAAAGACAGTTTTCCTTTTGATTTTTTTAGTCACCTATACTGTGTTTAAGCATTATCTCCTGATTTCTTGTTGTTTGAACTGTTATTACTGAAACCTTAATGTTCTAGACGGATCCTTATTGTTTGACTATGTGTGCACTCGTGTGTTTCTTTATGACTTTCCCTTGATTCATTATTATGAGCTCTTCTTGTTGATTTCTATGAGTATATCTTCGTGTCCATCATTGAGTGCTATTTAAATGTTTGAAACACACTGACCTCTACTCTATTGGCTGTCTATTTATCGATTTATATCGGTCCTATTGTGTAAGAATCCCCAGGCATTGTGATGCCTTCCTTGAATACACGATTTTGTATTTCTTCTCTAATTTTGTACCAATTTTCGAATTCTTTCCATATTTATGTGATGCCTTCCATTAATAAGTGATTATGTATGTCCTTTGTAATTCTGTACCAAATTTTGGGTGCTTTCCTTACTCATATGATACTTTCCTTAACTCTTTTAGATTCCCTATGATTGCAATTGAATACGAGATTCTTTCAGTCGATTTTTAAAATAATACCCTAATTTACTTTATAAATGCAATGTTACTTCAACTTTCCTTAATTATGTACTATGCACTTGGCTTTATTTATGTATTATGCGATTTCCTTGTCTCTAATTAAGCAAAGTCAGTCTTATGAATTGGTTGCTTTTCCTTTTTAACTTTCAGTTGACAAGGCTAACAAAACAAGCATTATTTACAGTCTATTTATTCAAAGAATTTTCTCCCTTTTCGCATTTTTAATTTCTGCAAGAAAGAGATCCTATGTTCAAACAATTACTCAATTTATCAAAGTGTTTCCAATTTCTTTATAAATCTTATATTTACTTATATTTACTTGTTACTGTTTTCCTCCCCATTACTTTATTTTACACAACATCACTATTACTTATCTTGATGAACCGACGACTTTGACCTGCAACGAGGCAACACAACAAATGGATTTCGAGTCAGACGAAGATGATATACCTGAGGATATTATTAAAGAGGTCGAGAACTTTGATAATAGACCTAAGTCCATTTTGGACGAGACTGAGGTCGTCAACCTGGGCAGAGACCGTCAAAGAAACACGCATCAGCATTCATCTGTCTACGTAAAAAAAAGAGGAATATACGGAATTCTTAAGGGAATATGAGGACATATTCGCCTGGTCATATGATGACATGACTGGCCTCAGTACATCTATTGTGGCCCACAAGCTACCAACCAATCCAACATGCCCACCAGTGAAGCAAAAGCTCAGGAAATTCAAACCAGACATGAGTTTGAAAATCAAAGAAGAGGTCACCAAACAGATCAACGCCGGGGTTCTCCGAGTGGTTGAATATCCTACATGGTTAGACAACATTGTGCCTGTACCAAAGAAAGATGGGAAGGTTAGATTCTGCGTCGACTACCGGGATCTCAACCAGGCCAGTCTGAAAGACGACTTCCCCCTGCCGAACATACACATCTTAATTGACAACTGTGCCAAGCACGAGCTGCAGTCCTTTGTAGATTGTTTTGCTGGTTACGATCAGATTTGGATGGAAGAGGAAGATGCTGAGAAAACGGCATTCATTACGTCATAGGGAGTATATTGCTACAAGATGATGCCATTTGGTCAAAAGAATGCAGGGGCCACTTACATGAGGGCCATGACTACTATATTCCATGACATGATTCACAAAGAAATTGAGGTGTATGTGGACGACGTCATTATTAAATCAAAGAAAGCTGGTGATCACATGGAAGATTTGAGGAAGTTCTTCAATAGGTTAAGAAAGTACAATCTGAAACTAAACCCTGCAAAATGTGCGTTCGGGGTTCCTGCGGGGAAATTACTGGGTTTCATTGTCAGTCGCGAGGAATAGAACTGGATCCATCAAAGGTCAAAGCCATCCAAGAATTGCCACCACCAAAGAGCAAAAAAGATGTTATGAGCTTTCTTGGAAGGCTCAATTATATCAGCCGATTCATAGCCCAGTCTACCGTCATTTGTGAACCGATTTTCAAAATGCTAAGAAAGGATGTTGCCACCAAATGGACTGAGGATTGTCAAAAAGCCTTCGACAGAATCAAGGAGTACCTCTTAACACCACCAGTCTTGGTACCCCCAGAGTCGGGTAAACCCCTATTACTCTACCTGGCCGTATTAGATGGAGCTTTCGGTTGTGTTTTTGGGCAACATGACAAAACCGGGAGGAAAGAACAAGAAATTTACTACCTCACCAAGAAATTCACTCCGTATGAGGCCTGGTATTCTCTATTAGAACGCACCTATTGTGATTTGACTTGGGTCGCATAGAAGTTGAGGCATTATTTCTGCGCCTACACAACATATCTCATATCAAGGATGGATCCGCTCAAGTACATCTTTCAGAAACCCATGCCCACTGGCAAACTGGCTAAATGGCAAATCCTGTTAAGTGAGTTCGGCATCATTTACGTAACTCAAAAGGCGGTCAAAGGACAAGCATTAGCCGATCATCTTGCTGAAAATCCTGTGGATGGAGAATACGAACCCTTGAAAACGTATTTCCCCGATGAGGAAGTATCATTCGTAGGAGAGGACACTGCATAATCCTACGACGGTTGGAGGATGTTCTTTGATGGGGCCGCAAACTTCAAAGGTGTGGGTATTGGAGTAGTCTTAATTTCAGAAACTAGTCAGCACTAACCGGTATCCTCCAAACTCAGGTTCCCCTGCTCCAACAACATGGCTAAATATGAGGCCTGCATCCTTGGGCTCAACTTGGCCATTGACATTAATATTCAGGAATTATTAGTTATTGGTGATTTCGACTTATTGATACACCAATTTCAAGGAGAATGGGCGACCAGGAATTCCAAGATACTGCCATACCTACATCGTGTTCAGGAATTGAGAAGGAGGTTCACAAAGATTGAATTCCGGCACGTTCCCAGAATCCAGAATGAGTTCTCCGACGCACTGGCCACCTTGTCATCTATGATCCAGCATCCAGATAAGAACTTCATTGATCCTATCCCGGTGGGGATTCACAATCAGCAGGCCTACTGTGCCCACGTTGAAGAAGAAGCAGATGGAAAGCCTTGGTTTCATGACATTAAGGAGTACATGGCAAAGGAAGAGTACCCAGAACTTGCAAACGCTACTCAAAAGCGCACTCTTCGAAGGTTATCAAACATATTCTTTCACAGCGGAGGAATCCTATATAGGAGGACTTCCGATATGGGTTTATTAAGATGTGTCGAGGCAAAGGAAGCGACGAAGCTGTTGGAGGAAATACATGCTGGTACATGCGGTCCTCATATGAACGGGTTTGTTCTAGCAAAGAAGATACTTCGGGCTGGTTATTTCTGGATGACCATGGAAACAGACTGCATCCACTATGTCCCCAAATGCCATCGATGTCAAATATATGGGGATATGATAAATGTACCTCCCAGCGAGCTTAATGCAACAAGCTCACCCTGGCCGTTCGACGCTTGGGGCATGGATGTTATTGGACCAATCGAGCATGCCGCCTCTAACGAACACATGTTCATTCTGGTTTCCATTGACTATTTCACCAAATGGGTCAAAGCCGCATCTTACAAAGCAGTTACTAAGAAAGTCGTGGCCGATTTTGTCCGCTTGGAGCTCCAGAGTCAATCATCACCGATAATGGTTCCAATCTCAACAGTTATTTGATGAGAGTAATGTGTGAAACTTTCAAGATCAAGCACAAGAATTCCACAGCATACAGACCTCAAATGAATGGAGCCGTTGAGGCTTCCAAGAAGAACATCAAGAAACTGAGAAAGATGATAGAGAAGCACAAGCAGTGGCATGAAAAGCTGTCATTCGCCTTACTGGGGTATCGAACCACAGTTCACACATCAACCGGGGCAACTCCTTACATGTTAGTATACGGTACAAAAGCCGTCATTCCTGCTGAAGTTGAAATTCCATCATTGAGAATTATATAAGAAGACAAGCTCAGCGACGCAGAATGGGTAAGAAGCCGCTATGAACAATTGGCCCTCATAGACGGAAAGAGAATCAACGCGGTTCGTCATGGTCATCTATAGCAGAATAGAATGACCAGAGCCTTCAACAAGAAAGTCAAACCAAGACGATTCACACCGGGGCAGCTGGTGTTAAAGAAAATATTTCCTCATCAAGATGAAGCAAAAGGTAAATTCTCTCCCAATTGTCAAGGCCCGTACATGGTTCACCGAGTGCTAATAGGAGGAGCACTCGTACTTTCAGAAATCGATGGAGAAATTTTGCCTAAACCAATCAATTCAGACGTAGTCAAGCGCTAGTATGTGTAATTGTTATGCCTCTATCAATGTTGTAAATTGAACTACGCCTAGCCTGATTCCCGTTTAAGACGGGATACGTAGGCAGCCCTATGGGTTCGGTCACATTTTAATAAAAATTTCATTTTCCCCACGAATGGAAACTGGGGCAGAATTTTGAGGAGGGACCTCAAAATTCCGAAGCAAGTTCAGCCAAGCATCGCACCAGTAACAACTAGAAGCCTTCACCCACCAAATTGGGGAAAAATGTTGAGGAGAACCCTCGAGTCTTCGCAGCAAGAGAGGTTGTAATGTCTTGAACCGCGTCATGATCGCCGGTTCATCCAAAGAAAATTACTTTTTTATTATTATATGTTATATTTTATAAAAACATGCATATTTATTTCTTAAAAAATAGCTTGTTTTAGCAACTCTACCCCCTCTGGTACAAACAAAGCCAGTCTCATCAAGCAGACAAGACAATCTGAGCCAGCAGGGATACGAACTAACCCTCCCCCTTACGGAACTCACAATTTTTCTTTGGATGTAGGCACAAATAGGCAAAGGCCCGAGACATCTCATTATCCCCACAAGACGCATGCTTCTCAAGGATACGCTCTCGAACTCATCGCACGTGCCAACACTTATTATTATCATCATTGCAAACGATACTTCATTCACAACAATTGTATCATCGCACTTTATCATCAGCTAAGAACTCTTACTATCACTTTATTTTCTGCATTGCATAAGGCTACCTTTCTGCCTTCCGAGACTAAGCTCTGTCTCCATCTTGCATGAGGTTAAGCTCTACCTCAATCTGCATTCGCATTTGCATAAGGCCACCTTTTTGCCTTCCGAGGTTAAGCTCTACCTCCATTTGCATTCGCATCTTTGCATGAGGCTACCTTTCTGCCTCTCGAGACTAAGCTCTGTCTCCATCTTGCATGAGGTTAAGCTCTACCTCCATTTGCATTCGCATCTTTTCATGAGGCTACCTTTCTGCCTCTCGAGACTAAGCTCTGTCTCCATCTGCATGAGGTTAAGCTCTACCCCCACCTGCATTTGCATCTCCATAAGGCTACCATTCTGCCTCTCGAGACTAAGCTCTGTCTCCATCTGCATGAGGTTAAGCTCTACCCCCACCTGCATTTGCATCTCCATAAGGCTACCATTCTGCCTCTCGAGACTAAGCTCTGTCTCCATCTGCATGAGGTTAAGCTCTACCCCCACCTGCATTCGCATCTGCACAAGGCTACCTTTCTGCCTTCCGAGACTAAGCTCTATCTCCGTATTCCGAGGTTAATCTCTACCTCCATCTGCATTTACTTCTTGCATAAGGCTACCTATTCTGCCTTCCGAGACTAAGCTATGTCTCCATCTTGCATGAGGTTAAGTTGTACCCCCCCTGCATTTATTTCCCGCATTGCATAAGGCTATTGTTCCGCCTTTCGAGGTTCTACGCTATCTCTCTCCGCATCTTATTGCACTACGCTAAGCTCTTTTCTATCTTTTCAAAACAGTCGCCTTATTTATTTACGCCTTATTTCGGGCTAAGCTCTGCCCTCTTTCTTATCGCAAATCGCAAGACTGAGCTCTGTCTTGCCAACATCATACTACTGCATTCTTCATGGGCTGAAATATTGCCAACTTGTCCAAAGGCGTCATCGTTCAGAGACACCATCCCCATGGCCCGAGAACATCATTTCATGGCCTAAGGATCTCTTATATTCAACTTGCATATCATTATTCAAAGATGGC
This sequence comes from Nicotiana undulata, assembly GCA_005239495.1. NCBI lineage: Eukaryota > Viridiplantae > Streptophyta > Magnoliopsida > Solanales > Solanaceae > Nicotiana > Nicotiana undulata. The sequence continues at coordinate 113,317 of ML269402.1, read as the reverse complement.
CAAGAACATCATTTCATAGCCTGTGAATCCCGTGCTGAGTGATTCATGGCCCAGGACATCATGGTCTAAGGACATCATCCTAATTTTCCAAAGACATCATTCATAGTCCAAGAGGAACTTGCATCATGTTTATATTATGCACAATATATGTTTTTTCTCTAGTTGCAGGTAACCCGGCCGGGATAGCCAGTCATCCAGGCAGGAGCGGACCACTCCAGTTCTTCGACGTCCCCCGTAAAACCTTCCTACTCTTACCTTACCATGCACCTTGCGTCCGTTCTTATGAAACATCACCGATATATTTCGCCGATGATTCCAAAACTACATACGGCCTGATTCCTGTAAAACCAGGGATATGTAGGCAGCTCAGAAACCAGGGTGCGGCCAAATTCTATCCCACAGTTTCATCTCGGTCAAAATTGGCCATCATATCTTTACCCGACAACTCTTTCATCCTTCTCGGGTAAAGAGGGGCAGCTGTTGATACCCAAGTTTTCCGCAAATTATTTTCAAACTTGTATATAAGCTTTCAAAATCACTCTTTTGCAATAATGAGTATTTCTCCTAATTTTTCCATATTTTATCTAAATTATTTCCCTATTTATTTAATATTGTATATTTTTATAATTCACAAATTGTAATCTAAAATAATTTCAAAAATATTTTTTAGTTCAGTATGTCATTTATAATCACTTTTTACTTATTAAAATCCAATTATTTAGTAAATTGACCAATTGGGTCTTATTTAATTCCAATTACGATAATTTTGCAATTATAGCGTAATTGAACATTGTGTATTATTTTAATTCGAAACTTATGCATCTTTTATACTTAATATTATTTAATTACTGTAATTTCACCTATTTAAACTCAATTTCATTTTTGTACAATTATTGGTTGTTTATTTAATTATTTATCTACTTTTGGGTATTTAACATCTAGCCATTTATTATTTAAATCTAACCTAATTAACCCCAACCCAAACCCAATTAAAATACCCCAACCCAGATCATAAACAACCCATTCCAAAACCCATCAAAAGACCTGACCCAATCCTAAGCCAATTAGAGCCGTTGATCATATCAGATCAACGGCCCATATTTTTCTTACCTAATTTAACTCTACCTAACACCCCCACTCCCGGTCTCATTTTCCTTCGAGAATATACATCTCTCTATCTCTCCTACAACTCTCTAGAAGTCCCCTTGACTTCGTCTTTTCCGATGATCTCTGGTCGCCTTCTCAGGTGGGTTTTCACCGGAAACTTGATTCCCTATCATCTCCTGGTCATCCACTCGCCTCTCACCTGCTCAGTGATGCCCTGAGTTCTTCAGATAAGCCTGGAGCGGTTCACTCACCTCCTTTGAGCTTCTTGCCACTGTCCGACCACCCCCCTGCTGTTCGAGTAAGTTTACAGTCCCTCCAGCCTAAATCTATGCCATCTCTGAGGTTTGCCCTCTTTTATGGGTTCCACGAAACCCTAGCCTTTTGTATTTTAGGTTTTCTTTTAAGATCCGTTTACATTTTTAAAATATTATGAAGTTTCTCTATGGTTTTCTCCGTAAAATCTTGTTTTTAGCAATTTCAAAGCTAGGGTTTCTTAACCCGATTTTCCAAGACAGTTTTCCTTTTGATTTTTTTTAGTCACCTATACTGTGTTTAAGCATTATCTCATGATTTCTTGTTGTTTGAACTGTTATTACTGAAACCCTAATGTTCTAGACGGATCCTTATTGTTTGACTATGTGTGCACTCGTGTGTTTCTTTATGAGTTTCGCTTGATTCATTATTATGAACTCTTCTTGTTGATTTCTATGAGTATATCTTCGTGTCTATCATTGACTGCTATTTAAATATTTGAAACACACTGACCTCTACTCTATTGGCTGTCTATTTCTCTATTTATATCGGTCTTGTTGTGTAAGAATCCCCAGGCATTGTGATGCCTTCCTTGAATACACAATTTTGTATTTATTCTCTAATTCTGTACCAATTTTCGAATTCTTTCCATATTTATGTGATGCCTTCTTTGAATAAGTGATTATGTATGTCCTTTGTAATTCTGTACCAAATTTTGGGTGCTTTCCTTACTCATATGATACATTCCTTAACTCTTTTAGATTCCCTGTGATTGCAATTGAATCCGAGATTCTTTCAGTCGATTTTCAAACTAATACCCTATTTTACTTTATAAATGCAATGTTACTTCAACTTTCCTTAATTATGTACTATGCACTTGGCTTTATTTATGTATTATGCGATTTCCTTGTCTCTAATTAAGCAAAGTCAGTCTTATGAATTGGTTGCTTTTCCTTTTTAACTTGACTCCTTAATTAAAGGAGTCCAGTGTTTTAATTGATACTAATTGGTTGTATTTCCATAATTGTGCACCCTTTACCTATGTGACTACTCGTTTTATTAAACTATATATACCCTATCTTCTCTCTTTATATGAACACTCAAAGACACACACTGAACACACTCTCTTGATCACACAAGCACACACAGACATCTATAATGTTCTCATGTGCTCTTTCTTGCTGTATCTCTTTGGATCCATTTGATGCTCTCTATTCTTGCCTATTATTAGCCGGCTATAAGCCAAGGCTAATAGTACTATCATTTTTCTCTTTTCTGCTTTGTTCTCTCTTAACACTGGTATGTTCTAGTTAAGTTTACCACCTCCTCAAACAATATGTTTCAATTTTGGTTAAGATTTTTGTTGTTTCTTTTGTGCTTTTACTTATGGTTTTATTGCCTACCATGTAACTAGCATGTTTACTCTCTTTCCATGATCTCTCTTCTTCTTCTAGCCTAGAATGGTTCCTGTCTTTCTAGCTATGATTCATTATGGCCTATGTGAACTTCTACTGCTTCATTCTGCATACCTAGCATCTATTTATGTATGTCTCTTTATCGATTGACTGGCTTCTAATGCATCCATAACACTTGGTATTCTCAAACTTGTATCTATAATATATTGGCATATCATACTTTGTGAAAATCTATAACTTTTTGCTAAGGATTAATTACTGCAAAGATGCTGCTATTATTACTTATACCAATCCCTTTCCTTCTTTGTGTTTGCTTTTCTTGAGCTCTGCATACTTGATGAGTTGTGACCACTTTACTGTTTCCTTTTCAAACTGATTTTACAATAAAAGATCTTTATACCATTCTTTAAAGTCCTGTTATTTCAAAACTCCTTTTCAAAACTTAACTCTTTTTAACTACTCCTTCCTGTACTTCACTCTACTCTTAGACCTTTAGGATCCACCCCCTCATTATGAGCATTGCTTAGGGACCTTGAGTTTCCTCTGAACTTTGACACATGAGGCAGGTAATTCTACACTGCAGCTATCTCAACTTTGGTAATTGCTGGGTGCTGGTATTGGCCAGGGCCCTCACAAGGACCTTTGGGAGCTTTGTCGCACCCAGGCTGTCTAAGGCTGTGAGGCTCAAATGGGGTGAGGCTGGAACGTTGGGCCTTTTTGAAGGCTCTCTATAGAATAACTTCTTATTTTCTCTTTGCAATTACTGTAATTCATTTTCTATGGCCTGTAATAATTTGTAAATAAACTATTGGGGCTGGATAGTGAATATGGGAAGGAATTATGCATGTTTTGTGTAGTATGGGTAGAAATCATGACTTAGGCTTTATTTTCTATGTGCGCAATAGTATCATGCTTAGGACATGCATACCATACATTAGAAAATCATGTCCAAGTTCTTCATTTTAAAATATCTATCATATTCACGCCTAGTATAACCTAATGAGTAACAAATATTGTCATAATGTATTGCTCACGCATTTTTTAAACATGACATATAGAAACCATATCTTAAGGTGATACTTTGTGCATTAAATATCCTGCCTGTAGGACTTTTATTTGTCAGAATCTGAACACCTAGTTAACATGATTTAATACTCTTATAAAATTGGTTAACCTATTCAAATCAATTTCTTGCAGACATGTATTCAGTAAAATCAGAATCCAAATGTGCATGTTCACTCTTTAAAAAATAGGTAGGCAATGTATACAACGCCTAGGCAAACCTTAGGCCTAATACGTATTAAATTTAAATCAGTCATGTTCTTCTAATTTAATCACTTCCTTTAAACATTTTGAACCCTGCTGCTCCTACTCCTGTTTTATTTCACTGAAGCTCATGTACTTTTATTAAAACTCCTGCTCTATCTTAAACACTCTCGAAGTTGTGCATCTATTTCTTTTACTGAGTTTTACTGACTCCTTCTCTATTATGCCTTCAAGCTACTGGGTTTTCAAAATGCCTCATTCTGCTCAAAATCGTGCCATTTCGAATCCTTGTTTTATATGTCTTTCAAGTCACTATATTTTGATACCATTTTACTACTTCTTTTGCTACAGTTCTTTGAAACTAATAGCTATTACTCTATTTTGAGCCACTGTATTTTATTCACTTATCCTTTAAAATTATTTCAAACCCCTGCTTTAATAACTTTCATCTATGTTTACTGAAATCTTTAAATCACTGCATATTTCTATGTTTTACTGCTGCCTTTAGCTACTGCATATTTTGAAATCAACTATCAGTTTTAATTAAAGTTTCTGTCTTCATTAAGTTTTCTAACCCAGATTCCTACCATTTTACTAAACTTCATATTTTCAAACTCCTGTCCTAAGACTTTAATTGTGTTAAAGACGTGCTACTTACATGTTTGTGTGTGGATGGACCTGTGAGCCTTTCTTTGTATTTATGTGTTCTCTCATATGTGCAGTCCTACTTGTTTTGGTATGTCGCTTAGTGTTTTGTCCTTTAAACCTAAGGGTTCACCCTAGTTCCTGCCTTGTAGGATTAGTAGTACTAAACACCCTCCAGGACTTATAGGATGGGACGGGTAATGGCACGCAATAAGCATTCGTGACCAACAAACGCATTTTAATAACCTTTATGGGGTGGGAAGGGTAGAATACGGATATGATGACCGGTGCGCTAATACCACGTGTAGCCGCATTTTCGAGGTGTGACATACCGCCGGGTATTGCATTAAAGTGATCCGTATTACTTTAACCTAGGACAATTCTTTTCAAATGTTTATTCTAATATTATTTCAAAACCCTTTAAAGAATTTTATACTTGCTTTAAATCCCCTCTTATATGAACCCTACTTGTTATTTGCTCACCGTCGAAATTCACAAAACTTATTGGCTGGGACCCACAGTTGTGGATCTTGAGGGGTGCCTAACACCTTCCCCTTGGGATAACTTCAAGCCCTTACCCACTCTCTGGTAACGCAAACTAGTTCATGAGTTATTAACTCTAGGTGCCCTAATGCACCATAAAAATCGTTAGGTGGCGACTCTTCCTTAAAACCTCCTCCTTTAAGGAGTTTTCCAGAATGTCATAAACCCGATCTCTCTGTACCTAACCCGTGTGATAGAAAAAGGGGCGCGACATCATGTAAGGAAACAAATAAGGGCTCACATTGAACTCCACAAGTAGACAACAAACGCACACAATTGAATCAGCAAACTTTGTTAATTTTAGAATCCTATAGGCAGGATATCTGTATGAGTAGAAACACAATGTAAAAAAGACGTTTTATTAAGGCGAGCATCCAGACGTATTAGTTTACCTACTGATTTTATTGAGCATGAATCAAGGCACTTCCAGGGGGGAAGATATCACAATATTAGGCCCATAATCATTGGCAACCCCTACAAATTTGCCTAAGTGATAACTAGAATTGGTCGAACCCCAGAACTGATTAACAGAACCTTATAGGCATGGTTTCTAAGAGTTTATTAAGTATAGACTTATAACATGATTTCTAAGTGAACTGCTGATTTTAACTCATAAAGACAGATTTTTATCCCTTTAAGATCCTCTAAGCATGTCTTCTAATTGTACAGTTGATTTAAACTCCTATAGACATGATTTCTCAGTGGTGGTTGATTTAAACTCCTATAGACATGATTTCTAGGATTTGGTTGATTTAAACTCCTATATACATGATATCTATTAGTATGTGGGCAGAATTTTTAAGCAGATTGCCAAGAAAAGGTTGTTAATTTAAACAAACAGAATCCTATAGACTCGGTCACTAATGCATGCTGAGTTAAAAATATGTGGGGATCCTAGGAACATGATTTCTAATGCAGAATTAACGAAAAGGCCTATAAATAGGATCTCTAATATGCAAGTGTAAAAATACAGAATTAAACAATCAAGAAAATCCTATAGGTAGGATCTCTAAACAAGTAATAGCACTCACATGATTTGATCAGCATAATTAAACCTATAGGCAGGATTTCTACCTAAGTTTAACAAAGATAGAAGGAAATCCCCCCTCCCCCCAGCTTTTACTAATTAACCCCAAATCTATTATTACAGAAATTATTACCACCCATAATGAATAAATTACATAATAGTATCCATTACACTATAGGGAGACTTCATAGGCCCAATATAAACCTGGGAACCAGGTCTTCAAACATAGCAACTCTTGAGCATAATAGTGATCCCTCCATAGCGCATAAAATTAGGTTTCTAGTGTGTCAATGTTCCCAAGGGCCTCAGGGACCCCGGACAATTCTCACACCAAAACCACACTCAGAAAAATAGTTCATAAAAAGAATGGAACACCAACCCCAATGTGTCAGAGTTCGGAGGAGTCTCAAAGACCCTAGGCAGTGCTCACACTGGGGGTGGTAAGAACCTAAATAACTAAGAGTATGAGTTTGAAAACCAGTGCATAAAGGGTAAGGGAGACATGTTTAGAAAATAGTTTAATTTTCAGAAGCAAGAAGACTCAGAATACAGAGTTGCAAACAGAACTGCACCACGAAACAAACAAAGTTCATATCGGCATGTAGTTCAAGAAGATTAGCATTTGATTAGTTTAAATATTAAAACAATCATGGCTTAAATACAGAGAAAGAAACAGGCTGGACAACAAACATATAATTACATGCTTACAGAATCTTGCAGAGTTTAGAAACAGTCTTGAACATTAAGTTAACTTAGGGAAGAGGGATCGCATTATTTTAAGTAACTTAGTTGGATCATGTAGTCACATAGAAAGCAGAATCATGCTGAAGATTGAAACAAATTAACCAAATAAAGCATGAAGAACAAAATAGTAGGAATTAGGGCATACCAATCGAGAAGAAAGCAAATAGGAATTCAATAGTAGCTAAATTCTAGAGAATTTGGCCTTGGCTTTCAGCCGGCCAAATAGTGCAGAAATCAAACAATAGAACAAAGAGTGGGCTTAAGTTTTTTAGAACAGATAGTTTGAAAGTTGTAAAGTTGTTCAGTTGTATAGTTGTTATGAAAGGGGTTGAAAAGCATGGAGAAAACTAGAACAAGAAAAGGGTTTAAATAGCACAAAATGAAGTAATTTAATAAGGTAATGAACCAATCCTACACAAGTAAGGTATGATAATAAGTTAACAATCAATTAAAGTCAGCATGAATCAATTAATAGGACAGAATCGAGTAAAATACCACTTAATTTAAGGAAACCTTATATAGAATCAATCAGTAGTTAAGTACTAGGTTAAATAAGGTAAGGAAAAAGTCCAAAATCAATTAGGAGTCAGTTCCAATAATCAGAACACAAAATCAGGCCAGTAAGGAAAGTAGCATAAATAATTAATCACATAATGGTCCAAATAAGTCAAGTACATGTAAAATCTAATAAGGAAACATTAATACTAAATGAAAGCCCAATTTCAGACCTTAATTTAGGTAAGTAAATCAATTAACAATTACTTGACAAAATTAAAGGCAAATAGGCAGAAACAATACTAAATAATCGTAACCCTAAGAAGTAGACATATAGATTAATTAATTAAAGCAAGTAAAAATCAATCAAAAAGTAAATAAGAAATCCAGAAATGAGACATTTAAATGTTAAAACGTTTTTTTTTTTGCAAGAATATGTTAGAACTAGAACCCTAGTATTTTTAAGGTAAATAAAATCGGTCATAAAATAACAAAAGACTAAGAAACCGAAAATTTTAAAGGAGAAATGCCAAGACAAACATAAAATTGCTTCAGATCTAAAAGCATCTAAATAGATTCAACAAAAAAAATAGCCAGATTCTTAAAAATAAACAGAAGATGAACCAAATTTGGGTTGAACCAGAGATTCGGAACCCTAAAATACGAAAATATTCAAACTCACAGGTATTGGATGAACATAGACGGTAATAGCCAAGATATGAGAGACATTGAACCAGATATGGTTCGAATCCCTGGAGATTCACTTGCCATTTGAGGTAAATGAATCAAGTAACATCAAGGTCGGGTAACCAGTAGATAAGTAAAGCCAAATAAGGCAGGGAATCAAATGAAGATCCCATGAATCAAGAGGGAAAGGTGTGACGGCAGGCTAGGGTTTGGGGGTGAGAGAGAAGAGAGGAGAGTATCATGTGACGGCGGGTTAGGGTGAATGAAATAGGGTTTGGGGAATTTGAGTATATTAAAAAGGGCGATTGTAGATCAACGACCAGGATTAGATCTTTTGGTGGGGCGGGTTTAATTAGACGGGTTATGGGTATGGGAAATTGGGTTAGTGTATTAGGCATTTGATTATGGGTTAGTGTAATTAGGCTGGTTAGTATTAGGCTGAGATATCCGAAAATTAATTAGAAAAAAGGCTATATTTTAAATACCCGTTTAATTAATAAATAATTTTATAAAATAATTAATAGATGTTAAAAATGCTATTTTTAAATGAAAACGATTTAAAATAATTATTCAATATTATAAATATATAAAAAGTCATTTTCTATGTAAATAATGTAATTTTGCATATATGAGCTATTATTGCAAATTTATTGTAATTATAGCCTAAAGATACAGATATAATTATGCATAAAATGATTAAAGCTCAATATAAATATAGATGCTAAAAATTAAGTAACAAATAATTATTAAATCATTTGTGATGCAATTAGCAATTATTTAGATAATAAAATGCTGGAATAAATTGATTAAAAATCCTTTAAAATTATGGAAAAATACAGGTTGTTGCTCATGCACTATATTGAAAGTATATATGGGAAAAATTGGGTATTAAAAGCTTCCCCTCTTTACCCGGAAAGGATAAAAGAGTTGTCGGGTAAAGATATGATAGCTGATTTGGATCGAATAGAGTGATTTGAGAGATATAGGTCGTACTCTGATTTCCGAACTGCCTACATATCCCTAGTTTTACAAGAATCAGGTCGTGTGTAGTTCTGGATCTACCGATGGAATAAATTGATGGAGTTTTCACAAGGACGGATACAAGGTTTCGAATAGGATGAAATATTTATGACGAGCGGCGAGGCTTGAGATAATTTGAAGGAACTGCAGTGGGATTGATCCTGTTTGGATAACAGTTACTTACCGGGTCACCTGCAAATCCACAAAAGATAGATTACGAGCATATAGGCATAAATTTGCGTAAATTTTGATATGATGCAAATTCGCTTCAGATCATGAAAACTGTCTTTGGACGGTTGAGGATGACATCCTTCGACCATGACGTCCCGGGAAATGAATTTTTTGGTAAGGTATTCACAGGCTATGAAATGATGTTCTCGGGCCGTGAAGATGGTGGCTACGAACCATGACGACTTTGAATAATGATGTGCAAGTTTGAGAGATCCTCAGGCCATGGCATGGTGTCTTCCGGCTATGAGGATGGTGCCTTCAGACTCTGACGCCTTTGGACAAGTTAGCTATATTTCATCTCACGAGGTGTAGAGATATGATGCTAGAGGCAGCAAGACAGAGCTTAGTCTTGTGTTAAATTGAGGGCAGATCTTAGCCCGAGAGAAGAGAAAAATGCAAGAGAGACGGTGCTTAGTCTCATGCGAGATTCGAGACATTGCTTAGTCCCATGAAAAGAGAAGGTAATCCTTAGACTTATGCAAGTGGAGAGGCAGGGCTTAGCATCATGCAAGGTTCGAGATAGTTCTTAGTCCCATGCAAAGAGAAGGCAGTGCTTAACCTTATGCAAGTGGAGAGGCAGGGCTTAGCCTCGTGCAGGATTGAGACAGAGCTTAGACTCATGCAATGAAAAGGCAGTGCTTAGCCTTATGAAGATAGGGAGGCATGGCTTAGCCTCATGCAAGGTGATTTGAGATAGGGTTTAGTCTCAAGAAAGATTCGGGATAGTGCTTAGTTTTATGCAAAGAGACGGCAGTGCTTAGCCTTATGCAAATGGGAGATAGGGCTTAACCTCATAAATGATTGAAACAGAGCTTAGTCTCATGCACAAAGAAAGAAGTTCTTTGCCTTATGCAGATAGGGAGGCAGGACTTAGCCTCATGCAATGTGATTTGAGACAGGGCTTAGTCTCATGCAAGACTCGGGACAGTGCTTATTCCCATGTAGAGAGAAGGCACTGCTTAGCCTTATTCAAATAGGAGGCAGGGCTTAGCCTCATGCAAGATTGAGACAGAGCTTAGTCTCATGCAAGATTCAGGACACTGCTTAGCCCATGCAAAGAGAAGGTAGTGCTTAGCCTTATGCAAGTTGGAGGCAGGGCTTAGTCTCATGCAGGATTGAGACAAAGCTTAGCCTCATGAAAGTGTAAGAGTAAGAGTGAAGTATTCTTAGCTGACAATGTGTTTCATACGTAGAGATTGTGTCGTTGTGACGGTGTTTATCATGATCATATAGGCTTTTATCCAAAGTAAGTTTGTGAGTTTTGCGGGGGAGGTTTGGTTGTGCCTTTATTTGCTCGATTTCCTCCATTCTGTATGAAGATCATGTTCAAGCTATTAGGGTAGAAATTTGGCTAAAGCAAAGTTTCTTTTCAAAAGCATGGTGTATAATTTCCAAAGACATAGTAATATACAGTTTAGAAAATAGTTAGATGAACCAGTAACTGTGACATAATTAGAAAAATTGCGACTTCTTCTGCTGTAGAACTTTGAGGGTCCTCCTCAAAATTCTACCCCAGTTACCCAGATGACTTTACTGAGTTCTTCATACATTGCGGTTGGCTTAACTTGCTTCGGAATTTTTAGGGTCCTCCTCAAATTTCTGCCCCAGTTTCTCATTGTGGGGAAAATGGAAATCTTATTGAATTGTGACCGAACCCACAGGGCGGCCTACGTATCCCCTCTTCATCGGGAATCAAGTTGAACATAGTATCCTTTGATTGCATAAGTTACATAGAAGATGTCGAATTCACTCAGCAAGATTTTCCACTTGGATAGCTTTCCAGTAGGAACGGGCTTTTGAAAGATGTACTTTAGGGGATCCATCCTAGATATAAGATACGTCGTATAAGAACAGAAGTAGTGCCTTAGCTTCTGAGCTATCCAGGTTAAAGCACAACAAGTGCGTTTTAGCAGAGAGTATCATGCTTCATAAGGAGTGGACTTCTTACTCAGGTGATAGATGTAATGTTCCTTTCTCCCTGTCTCGTCATGCTATCTCAGAACACAACCGAAAGCTCCTTCTAACACTACAAGGTAGAGTAGTAGTGGTCTACCGGGCTCCGGCGAAACTCAGACTAGTGGTGCAGACAAGTATTCCTTGATTTTTTCAAAAGCCTTTTGACAATCCTCGGTCGTACTGGTTGTAGCGTCCTCTTAAGCATTTTGAAAATTGGCTCACATATTACAGTGGACTGTGCTATGAAATGGCTGATGTAATTAAGGCATCCCAAGAAACTCATCACATCCTTCTTACTTTTTGGTGGTGGTAATTCTTGTATGTCTTTGACCTTTGATGGGTCCAACTCTATTCCTCGGTGACTGACGATGAATCTTAACAACTTTCCAGCAGGAATCCCGAATGCACACTTTGCAGGGTTTAACTTTAGGTTGTACTTCCGCAGTCGGTCAAATAATTTCCTCAAGTATGCTATGTGATCTGCGACCTTCTTGGATTTAATGAAGACATCATCCACATTTACCTCTATCTCTTTATGTATCATGTCATGCAAAATTGTTGTCATGACCCTCATTTAGGTGGCCCCAGCATTCTTTAGACCGAATGGAATCATTTTGTAGCAGTATACTCCCCATGGTGTAATAAAAGTTGTTTTCTCGCCGTCTTCTTCATCCATCCCGATCTAATAGTAACCTTCTAAACAATCCACAAAGGTCTGGAGTTCATGTTTGGCATAATTTTTTATCAGAATGTGTATATTCGGCAGCGGTAAATCAGCCTTTGGACCTGCTATGTTGAGATCCCGATAATCGATACAGACTCTGACTTTCCTATCCTTCTTTTGAACCAGTACAATGTTGGCTAACCAGGTTGGGTATTCCACCACCCTGAGGACCTTGGATTTGATATGCTTAGTAACTTCCTCCTTTATTTTCAAGCTTATGTCTGTCTTGAATTTCCTGAGTTTCTTCTTTACCGGCAAACACATTGGATTTGTGGGTAACTTGTGAGCTACAATAGATGTTCTCAACCCCGTCATGTCGTCGTATGACCATGAAAATATATCCTCATATTCATTCAGGAACCGAGTGTATTCTTCTTTCTCTGACGTTGACAAATGGAGGCTTATGCGGGTTTCCTTGATGGTTTCAAAATTCCCCAAGTTGACTATCTTGGTCTCGTCCAGGTTGGACTTGGGCTTGTTCTTAAAACTCTCCACTTCTCTAACAATCTCCTCAGGTATTACATCCTCTTCTTCCTAATCACTGTCCATTTGTTGAGTTGTCTTATTACATGTCACGATCGTTGGTTCATCAAGATGGGAAATAGTAATGATGTAGGGATAAAGATATGAAAGAAAACATAGTAATAACAAAACATTAATCCATTTAAGGCGTCAAACAAAATGATTTTCAATAACTCAAATAATATTTTTGGAACGTTGAAAATATTATTTAAAACAAAAAATGCAAAAGAGAAAATCATTTTTCAAAAAGTAAATAATGCTATCAGCCTTGCTACCCCGGGACTCGTCGGGCCCTTGATTGCTTCACGGTCCAGTTTTTGAGGAATGCTCCTCTCTCCACAGTCTGGATGGTAGGGCCTTCTTCCTCCTCCTCCTCTACTATTACAGAACAATCCATATCATCGTCTTCCAAGAAAAAATTCCTTAATTCTTCCAATGCTTCTTCTTTCTGTGATCCGCATATGATATCAGCCTGATGGAAGGTCTGATTCAAGTGCAGCACATGTTGTTCAAGAGGGTAGTATGGACCACACCATGGTTGTTACCAATTCGGATATTCCTGCCAGTTGTACTGATAACCCAGCCCAAAGGTTGTGCCATGGCGCTTCAGCTGTACTGGTTTGGAGATACCTTGAAGATTTTTACCCAGTCCCTTACCTGGTTCGTACCCTTTCCATGCCAGTATACTTTCTATCTTGCTACTCCACGACTTATCCTTCTAGATCGCGTTAACACGCTCGATGCGATGGGAGGTTACTCCACCTAACTTCCTTCTATTTTCTACCACCAGAACAGTCTGACTGGTGTAAATAGGGTTGCTCCCATCCCCATGGATGATCACTTCTTGATTGTTCCATTCAAATTTTACGGCCTGGTGCAAAGTAGACGCGACAGCCCCAGCGGCATGTATCTAAGGCTGTCCCAGCAGCAGATTGTAGGAGGCGGATATGTCTATCACATGAAACTCAACATCGAACCAAGTGGGACCCATCTTCAAGCAGAGATTATTTTCTCTAATGGTAGCCCTTTGAGACCCATCGAGCGCTTTCACATTCATAGTCCCTACTCGTATCTCATGTAGGCCCTTTCCCAACCTCTTTGGCATTGTCAACGGGATAAAGCTGAGGCTGGATCCTCCACTTAACCCTTCAAGTGGCAACTCGTCCTCATGAAAAGTGATCTTGTGTCTTTCTAGCACCTGCCCCACCATGTTGGCAATTTCTCCGCTAGTGATGCTGTTGGGTACATATGCTTCAATCAACACCTTCGTCAGAGCATTCTAGTGTGCCTCAAAATTTTGCAACAATGATAGAATGAATATATGGGCGGGATTCTTGTTCAGATGATCAACGACATAGCACTCCCTTTCTTTCACTTTCCTCCGAAGGTCATCTGGATCGGTCTCAATGACAGGTTATTTGTTGGAGTCTTGCTTACTGGTCATTCCTTGTGCCGGAATCTTCCATCTTTGCCTTTCCCTTTTTTCTAGCCACTGTTACAGTGAAAGGTGTGGACACTTCTACCTCAAATGGAGTGGGTCTAGCTGCAGATGGTGTTACTTCTACTTCAAAAGGAACCGATGCGGCTACCTCGACTTCAACTGGTGGCTGTACCTGCGCCACAATGGTATTGAGTGTGACTGCAGGATTTTTAGGATCATCACCTCCTCGAATAAGCCCGATTGATCCCACGGGATCCCACTCTTCATCAGTTTCTATTACATTGACCCATTATCCCCTATGATATGGGAGGGAATTGTTGCAGACATTAGGTGCAGTTCCCTTTTCCTGTATGACCTTGGTATCAATCAGTGTTTGGATCTTGTCTTTCAAGGAGCGACACTCATTAGTACTGTGTACCTTCATACTGGAATGGTACGCATATGTCTTGTATAGATTGACCCATTGAGATGCGTTTTCCACTTCCACATCGGGAATAGGGGTGACATATCCAGTATCTTTCAATCTTTCGTACAACTGGTCAATGGGTTCAGCAATAGCGGTGAATTGTCTAGGTGGTTTGCGGTCAAAATTAGGCCTGGGTTTTTGATAGTTTGGATGAGCTGGAGGTGAATGATAATAGGATGGTTTGGTATTATAGGTGTGGTAGGCGGTAGCAGGTTGAGGATATCTGGGAGGTGAATGTTGGTATGTGGGTGGAGGTGTTTGGTATACAAATGGAGTTTTCGGACCTTGGGCAACAATTACTATTCCCACTTCTTTCTTTTTCGATATGCCACCTAATTGTAGTGCTTTGTTCGTGGCCTGCAGTGCATCGAAATTTGTCACCATTCCACTTTTAATACCTTCCTCGATCCTTCCTCCGAGATTTATGATATCGGAGAAGTTATGATTCTATGACCATTAGCCTTTCGTAATATTGTGGATTATGTGCCCTGACGAAGAACTAGTTCATCTGTTCCTCATCTAATTCCGGCCTGAGCTTCGCCGCTTCTGACCTCTATCGGGAATCATACTCGCGGAAAGTCAATTTGCTTCTTCTTGAGGTTCTGGATATTGAAAATATCCGGTGCATTTTCTAAGTTGAATCTGAACCTGTCCATGAAATCTGACGCCATGCTCACCCAATTATCCAATTTCTTGGGATTTGTTTTGTGTACCAAGATAGAGCATCTCCAGTAAGTCTTCTCATGAAAAACTTCATGCGAATCCTTTCGTCTTTTCCAACCCCCATGAGCTTGTCACAGTAAGTTCTAAGATGAACCTTGGGGTCACCCGTTCCGTCAATATTTCGAACTTGGGAGGTTTGTAACCCTATGGTAGTTCCACATCGGGCTATATGCACAAATCTTTGTAATTCAGAACTTCGATCCCTTTACCTCCTTCAACACCCTAAACTCGGCTTGTTAGTTACTTGAGCTCCTCAACCATGTTCTTGATGAGCAGGTCCTTCTTGGTGGATTCTGGTGTATATGAGATTGGTTGAGTGGAGTGAGGTAAGGATTCTACAAATATAGGATTGTTTTGGCGAATGCTAGGAATTTGGGTATAGTGATGATCATTGGTTGAGTTTTGGGGTTCGGGGATAGGTTGTGTGGTATTCTGAGGAGTGTGATAGGTGGTTTGCGTATTTTGAGTAGGGAGATGCTGATTTTGAGGAGGGGTTATATATTTTTGAGTGGCGGGAGGATTCTGCGGGCATCTGTTAGGTGTGCTTTGAGGTGGTACCGGGTTTTGGGTGTTTGGGTGGTTGACATCTGTCACATTTAGTGTGAGGGAGAGGTTTTCCAAGTTACGAACCTGCTCAAGCTCACCCTATAGTTCAAGTATCTTTTGCTTAAGCCTTGAAACCAAATCATTTGTGGCCTGAGTACCCCGACCATCAGAAGTTTCCATATTTTCAGCATGTGTAGTTTTGTCTTTTCTGACGTCGTTCATATCATCCATTTTAGCTTTCCCTTTGCCTTTCGGTACACACGGAGGAAGAGAAAGTGGAGGGCCTATGGATCTAGTATGGTAAGCTGATGATGCCAGTATGCGTGAACCAACCTTGGGGAATGGGAATAATCAAAAAGAAATAAAAACAAAAGGTAACATGTCAGTAAGAATTCTAAAAAATATTTGCAGTATTTAAGCACATATTGCGGGAATGTAAATTCACGTCCTAATTTGGGAGCCTCGTTGTGCCCGAGGTAGGCCTAGCGACAAGTAGATTTGGAGAATATCAATGCCAATAATTGCCTCATTTTGTTAATGCAAAAATAGACGAATCTAAAACGACACTATGTGAGATAAGTCACTAATGGCACATGACCTTATTACATTCTAAAAGCAAGAACAAATAAACCTAACTACTTGGTACTAGAGGGACCTTCTCCAGGCTTGATTCTCTTGGCTCCATCGATCAAGTTCCTCAGGTTGCGCATGCCCAGCATTAGGTATACCCATGAAAGATGTCCTCCTTCACTTGCCTCAGCATTTTGGCAGTCGATGACTCTTTTCCTTGTTTTCTCTTCCAGTTCCATCAGACCCTACTCCAGATATACCAACCTTTTATCAGACTTGATAGTCATTTCCCTCCATTCATTGATCAGCTCCATATCAGTCTTGTGTTTCTCCAGATGCTTGACCTCGAACTCATGAACTCTTTTGCGTAGTTTGTTGTATTACACTCGGGCTTCAACAACTTCGTCTATGACCCTGTTCCCTCGACCGATCCCTGTCTCAACTATTCCTGCTATGCTATTTTCCAACCATGATAGGTAAAAGCGCACATTCCGTGCGTGATATCGGTCTGGTTCGATGGTGTCTTTTTCTACAATAATCTTCATGTGCTACATATGTTGAGCTTCGCACTTGTATGAGATGTCGTCATCTTGAAAATCTGCCCTGTAGTGACTCATCTTGGAAACTCGCGATATGACTTGCTTCCTGCCTACTTGTCTCATAACCTTGATGGGAACATAAAGGTATATGCCCCTCAATTCAATCAACACCAAGTAAACATACCTAGATCTGATGATGAAATCACTTGTATGGAAGCATTTGAACATGCATTGAACCTAGTCTTCAGTCAGATTGTCAAAAAATTGCAGCCATTCTGTAGCGTTCTCTGGTTGAGCAAACCTATCTGGGATAAAGGTCATTCTCTTAGGGTGATGAAAAGCTATATGAATATTCCACGGCCTTCGTGGAAACTCTTGACGTTATGGATCTCTCTGAAGATGCTCTAACAACCAAACTTGTAGCAGCATATTACAACGTACAAAGTGTTTGAACCCCTTCTGGCAGCGATCCAAGGCCCGATATATGTCAGCAATAATCATAGGGACAATGGTATATGTTTTCCCTTCGATTCCTTCCATTAAGGTTTTGGTTACCATGGCCAGTTTGGTGTGAATTATTTCCCCTTGGATGGAAACACAAGCATACCCAGGAAGCAGACGATGAACACAAAAACCCTGCGATGCATCCAACCTAAGGAAATGATAGAGAATTCGTCATGGAAGATACGATAGGATTTTTTATGACCGTATCGTTCATAAAGGAAGTCAAAAGGTATGTAAGACTTCTTCAGACACACCAAGTCATTATTTTTCCCTAACCCCATAATCTTCAAATACCCTTTGGGAGAGCGATTGTCTGGCCCCAATAAATCGGTACTGTCCTAAGACAGTCCAGCGAATCCCCCTATTTCTTCCAAGAGAGGGGTCATTTCTGTGTTTCCAAAACGGAACACATACCTTTCTCCTTCCAAGAACATTGCAGCAGCTTCAATCAACATACTGTTCGGTTGGATGTCCACTAATGAAGGCAAATTTCCCAAGACCTTTATCACATGACTTTTGTCTCTTGACAGAAGATCTTCCCACCAATCTAGCAAAAATGGTTGTATGTTAGGGACCATGCCAAACCTGGGGACTTCGTGCCTCATTTTCTGCAAAACAAATAAGGTTAGGCCATGTCCCCCTCCAGATTCGACTATTTATACATCAACGATTAGCATATTGGCACTTAATTCTGCAATTTAATGCACAGATCGTGGTTGTGTCCGTTGGGATTATGGAAACCCCAGTGTACTTTGGACAAGGCTTTTCTTAAAGGGTTATTATCTGGACAACTTATTAACCCTAGCTAGGTTTGACCATGATGCATGTACAATTAATCAGAGTAAGGTTGCTACAGAGGTCTAGACCGGTACCCTTAAGCGAACAACTTGAGGGGGAAAGGCACGGAACTGTCGACTGCACCGCTGATCGACTAGTTTTACCGCAAATAAGCCTTTCCGAATTCAGAGGGGTAGTATATAGGAAGAGCGCAAATACTCATCAGGAATTGGTATGATATTAATTACGCACGAGTGGAATATGATGTTGATCATGATTTATGCAGCAAAAAATAGCACGTTGTCACGTATTTGCACGTTGAAAATGATAAATGCAGTATTTAATTATTGAAAAGGCATTTAAGAAAGAAAACAAGGAGACAAGTCAATTTCCATAGTAAAGAGCAATCGTAAATGATTGAAAATAGGCAAATAAATTCACATAAAAGGGGAAAGGGAAAGGGTATGCAAAAACTAGCAACCCAGCAACAATACCGCGTAATAAAAGCCGCTCTATTCTCTCCTAAGAAACCCTAAACCTTGACGACTAAAACCTAGCTGCTATGGCCTTGCCGGCCGGCGGCTGACCACCCCCAATGGCAGGCCAGCCCACCCTGGCCCCCATCACTTCCCAGACTTCCATGATCACAAATAATATCACCCAACCTATGAATAATGCGAAAACTTTGAAACCAGCGACAATGAATGTTGTCATACATGAACGAGCAACCATTTTTGAACCAATTCCTTGACGTAGAGAAACTATTTTGAACGAAGAAGCATTCCTAAAATTCATTGAAGCAGAGATGGATCACATGAACGTAACTGAAGGCCTCCAATATGCTGTTGTGTGTAAATTTTCGAATGGGTTGCCAGAACTTCTAGAATTACGTAGGATCATTCCAGCCCAATGTGGGATCAAAGGTGAGTGCAATGTTGGATGCCTTAGAGAGAATCATGATTTGGTTAGAATGACATTATGGCAAGATTTTATAGATTTTACGTCCAAAAGTGTTTATTATGTCAAAGCCAAGGATGGTTTTGACTATCAGATGCAAACTCTAATTTATGATGCAAAATTTAGAGTTAGTGAGAAGACTCCAAAGGTGATGGATTGGATATCTTTCCCTAATTTATTACCCACATATTTTGTGTCACGCCCCAAAATCGAGGGGCGAGACCGGCGCCTAACCGGGTGATCCCAATCAAGCGAACCTGGTTTGCCCTTCCTGCCCAACGTATTACCCCGCGTACATAACATACTTTAATTCAAATAAGTTAGCCAATCTTAGTTTCAAATTACATCATACAACATATTCCCATTGTTCACTCTTTTAATATGTTAGCAACTAATGTTCAAACATACATAATATCCGTACCTACAAATTTTCCAACATGGTTTACGGTTCCGAGTACGTACTGTTAACACCCAAAATACATATATACACTACCCACATTGTGTCTACAGATCCTCTACGAATGCTAGTGAGTTTATATGCTTGCCGGTAACAAGGCCCCGATATACCTTTTTAATATAAGCAAAAGAAGGTGATAAAATCCACACACGGCCCCGGGAAGGAAAGGGGCTCACCACA
This sequence comes from Nicotiana undulata, assembly GCA_005239495.1. Classification (NCBI taxonomy): domain Eukaryota; kingdom Viridiplantae; phylum Streptophyta; class Magnoliopsida; order Solanales; family Solanaceae; genus Nicotiana; species Nicotiana undulata. The sequence goes on along the minus strand of ML269402.1, from coordinate 93,523 downwards.
CCCGCTGAGAAGATGAAGAGGAGGCACCACTATTGGCGGGCTGAGCAACCTGCTGCGGAACCACCAACATCCATATAAAAGATGTAGTACCCCTGGAAAAAGGGACGTTAGTACTGTGGAATAGTACTAGTATGTATGAACAAACCTTACCCAGTACAATCAAGTAGTACACAGATAAGAGACAGTTAATAGAATTCAACAAAACATTGCACATAAATCAAAACAACCAAATCAAGAGTTTCACAAATTTCCCTGACATTAGTAACACCTCCATATTCAAGAGTGATAATGATCACATTCCATCCTTATTACCTCGGCCACCCTTATTACCTCGGCCACCCTTATCCCTTGTTCTCACCCTTTTTACCCCTTCCACCCTTATGGCTCCGTGTTGCGGCGCGCAACCCGATACCACCTGACAATGAACACACACCACCAATTTGATCACAAAGAACATAAATTCACAACAACCAACGAGCAAATCACAAAGATTCCCATCATCAAAGAAAATCATTCATAACAGCCAAATAATCACGGTCACAGAAAATCTTTATCCAACAATGGATCACATATAGTGTGCCAACAACTTTACCCCGCCTGACAATTCATATTTCACAGCAATGTCACCATAACCTTATCACAACGACAACAATAACAAACAATTTCATCACATGAGCCTTTCCTTCAAGGATCACAGATTCCCATTTAACAGTTTATTTGCTTGGGCTCAAGGCATCCGAATTTTCACCAAGTATCAATTCAATGTACAAAGTATTGCCATAATTGTTCAACTTATTTACAACGTTTCATATCAATAACTTCAAAAAACTATAGGCTTGGCACATAATAAGATAGGCATGCCCAATCACAGTTCACAACCTCAAATAACACAGTAGAGTGGCGATCAACTAGGATAGTAATTCACATAATCTCATGCAAGTGCACATACAGTATGCTCGAACACCAACGTGGAGACTCTACCAGGGTTAAAATTAGCCATACATACCTGGAATCGAGCTTCCTTTTTTCAACTTTTACTTGAAATCACCGAGCCGACTAGTATCGTCAATCTAGTTCACAATTAAACACATTGAACTCAGAATTGAAGTCATGCATGCAATTCGGATTCTCTCTCAAGCAATTTGTCAAGCACTATGTGAACCCATTAGGTCACCAACCGTATCTTTGTGAAGTTTTACCCCAAGTCACTCCCTTTTACTAAATTAACACCATTTCTAAACATGCATGCAAGGTCTTAGTTACTATTTTCAAGGATCAATTCATGCCAACCCTCCCCTTGTTTAAAATCATAAATTTATAGAAAAGAAGAAAGAGGGATTGGGAACCCTTACCTGTTGGAATGGGGAAGAAGGAGATTACTCGAAATACCGGGCCTGGGAGACCTTGAAAATCACTCTAATGGAAGGGCCTCTTCCTCTCTCAAGAACTCTCCTTTCCTTCTCTCTCTTTTTGTTCTGAAACTTGTTAAAATGAAAGGGGGGTAGGGGTTAAAGGAAACTGGGGTCGGGTATAAAATTTTAGAAAAATAACAGACCGCGTCGAATATGCGGTGGTCGCATTCCTGACATGCGGTTCGCATTTTGGACCGCAGAATGGCCCCCAGGTGGGCCAAAATTTTGAAATATTCTGCCCGGGTATGCGACCACTATGCGGTCCGTATACACGTTATGCGATCGCATAACACCCCTTCAGTTGGGCAGTGATCTGCCCGTGTATGCGACCACTATGCGGTCCGTATACACGTTATGCGATCGCATAACACCCCTTCAGTTGGGCAGTGATCTGCCCGTGTATGCGACCACTATGCGGTCCGGATACACGTTATGCGATCGCATAGTGCGTCGCAGAAAACCCAATTTCTGAAAAAATTAAGTTCTTTCAAATCCCGGGGGTATTTTTACAAAATCAAGGTCCGTTTTAAGAATTTCCACAGAGATAACAACTCGGGGACTTATTCGGGCATTATTTTAAGCAAATTTTTTTTACGGGTCTTTACATTCTCCCCCCCAAAAAAATCATTCATCCTCGAATGAGGATTTTGGAAATCATTTGGTGTTTGAAAACATGATATGCAAACTTCCGAATTTACACTAACTCTAGTATTTTAAGAAAATTTCGCCAGAGTCTCCTTTGTATTTAGACCTATCCACTTGACAGAGAGCCCCCGAAACACATTTCCAAGCATCATTACACAATTTTTGTTATCCCTACAACTGGTATACCATTCATTACCTCAACACTTGCACATATCCAATCACCATGACAAATACATATAGATTATCCTCTTCTCATCACAAATTGGCATAAGATTCGATTAGTGGCACATAATTTGCACATAACTTTGGGCCATTTCAGTGCGCCCCATACAGTTTAATCACCTCAATAGATCATAGACAATTATCTTAACCATTACCAATCTACACTACCATTAATCACTTACTTAGCACATTTGTTTCACGAAGCTTTTATTTTCTTTAAAGGTGGCACACCACCTATTTAACAACTTTGTATACAGTTTTAGCACGCATTGGAAAGTTACAACAATAAGGAAATTAGGAGAGGAAAGAGAAATAAGGTGTCTTGGCACGAGTCTGGATACAACATCAAATTGCCCTGAAACCATGATTCGCACGATCATTACTACACTTGCTCAAACATATAGGGGTACTTTTCTTTCATCTCTTTCTTTGATTCCCACGTGGCCTCATCGACTCGTTGACTCCGCCACGACACTTTAACAGAAGCAATGTCTTTGTTTCTCAACCTACGGACCTGCCTATCGAGAATGGCAACCTGAACTTCTTCATACGACAAGTCTTTACTAACCTCAATGGTCTCAACTGGTACAGTGGCGGAAGGATCTCCAATTACCTTCTTCAACATAGACACGTGGAATACTGGATGCACTAATGACATTTCAGGGGGCAATTCCATCCTATACGATACTTGTCCTATCCGCTGAGCGATCCAATACGGCGCGACATACCTTGGGCTCAATTTTCCTTTCTTTCCGAACCGCATGACTCCCTTCATGGGAGATACCTTCAAGAATACCCAATCATCTACTTGAAACTCTAAATTCCTACGACGAACATACGCACATGATTTCTGACGACTCTGAGCAGTTTTCATCCTTTCCTGAATGACTCTAACTTTTTCCATGGTTTGGTGTACAAGATCCGGCGCTATAAATTCTGCCTCACCAACCTCAAACCATCCGATCGGAGATCTACATCTCCTCCCATACAATGCTTCAAATGGGGCAATCTGAATACTAGCATGGAAGCTGTTATTGTAAGCAAACTCTATAAGCGACAAGTGATCATCCCAGCTACCCTTGAAATCCAAAATAAAAAATCGCAACATATCCTCAAGCGTTTGAATAGTCCGCTCCGCCTGACCGTCCGTCTGTGGGTGGAAAGTTGTGCTGAGATTTACCTGAGTACCCAGACCTTGCTGAAATTTCCTCCAAAAGTTAGCTGTGAACTGAGCCCCTCGATCCGAGATAATAGAAACAGGAGTGCCATGAAGCCTGACTATTTCCTTGATATACAACTAAGCGTATTGTTCCGCAGTATCGGTGGACTTAACTGGCAAGAAGTGAGCTGATTTTGTGAGTCAATCCACTATCACCCAAATTGAGTCGAACTTGCGCGGAGTGAGAGGTAACCCTACCAAGAAGTCGATGTTGATCATCTCCCATTTCCACATCGGTATATCCATAAGCTGAGTTAGCCCACGGGGCCTCTAATGCTTGGCCTTCACCTGCTGACAATTCGAACACCTAGACACCAAGTCCGCTACACTCCTCTTCATGCCATTCCACCAATAAATCTCCTTGAGATCGTGATACATTTTTGTGAAACCTGGGTGAATAGAATACCTAGAGTTATGGGCCTCTGCCATTACCCTCTTCCGGAGATCGTCTACATCTGGTACACACATTCTCCACTGACATCGCAAGACACCGTCATCTTTGCCAAGTGAAAATGCTGAAGTCTCGTGTTTTAAAATTGCTTCCCTCAATTGTGCTAATGCTGGGTCTTTGAATTGCTTTTCCTTGACTTCCGTTACAAGCGAAGACTCCGCTCCATTTCTCACCACGACATTCCCCTTATCTGTGGTCGAAAGACAGACCCCAAGATTGGCCAACCGATGAACCTCTCGAGCCAAAGGCCTCTGACCGGCCTCTAAATGTGCTAAGCTACCCATGGATTTCCGACTAAGAGCGTCGGCTACCACATTCGCCTTTCCTGGATGGTACAAAATATTCATATCATAATCTTTGAGCAATTCTAACCACCTTCGCTGCCTTAAATTCAGCTCCTTCTCTTTGAATAGGTACTGAAGGCTCTTGTGGTCCGTGAACACGTCCACATGGACCCCATAAAGATAGTGCCGCCATATTTTCAATGCAAACACAACTGCTGCGAGCTCCAAATCATGCGTCGGATAATTCTTCTCGTGACTCTTGAGCTGTCTTGAAGCATATGCTATAACTTTACCACGTTGCATCAACACACACCCCAAACCAACTCTCGACGCATCACAATAAACCACGAATCCCTCCAAACCTTCTGGCAAAGTTAAGACTGGTGCTGAAGTCAATCTTGACTTCAATTCTTGAAAACTCTTTTCACAAGCATCGGACCACTGAAACTTAACTACTTTCTGCGTCAGATTAGTCAATGGGGAGGCGAGAGTAGAGAATCCCTCGACAAATCTCCGATAATACCCAGCTAGACCCAAAAAGCTACGAATCTCTGTTGGGGTCGTTGGTCTAGGCCAATCTTTCACTGCTGCAATCTTTTAGGGATCAACTTGAATTCCTTCCCTAGAGACCACATGACCCAAAAACGCAACTGATTCTAGCCAAAACTCACATTTCGAAAATTTAGCATACAGGCGGTGTTGTTGAAGAGTCTGCAGAACTGCTCTAAGGTGACTAGCATGATCTTCTCGACTTCGCGAGTAGACAAGGATTTCATCAATAAAAACAATCACGAAGGAGTCTAAAAATGGCTTGAAAATCCCATTCATAAGATCCATAAAAGCTGTTGGAGCGTTGGTCAGCCCGAAGGACATTACCAAAAGTTCAAAATGACCACAACGAGTCCTGAAGGCGGTCTTAGGAATATCCTGCTCCCTGATCTTCAACTGATGATACCTAGATCGTAAATCGATCTTTGAGCAGAACCTAGCACCTTGAAACTGATCGAACAAATCATCTATCCGGGGCAGTGGATATTTATTATTGATGGTGACCTTGTTGAGTTGTCGATAATCAATACACATTCGAAGCGACCCATATTTCTTTCTGACAAAAAGAACCGGTGCGCCCCAAGGCGACACACTTGGCCGAATGAAACCTTTTTCTAATAGATCTTTAAATTGCTCCTTTAACTCTCTCAATTTTGCGGGCGCCATTCTGTACGATGGATTAGATATTGGCTGCGTATCTGGCAATATGTCAATCCCGAAATCAATCTCTCTATCTGGCGGAATCCCAGGTAACTTATCCGGAAATACTCCAAGAAACTCATTCACGACCAGCACAGACTTGGGAGCTGGCACCTCTGAAGCGGTGTCCGCAACCCGTACCAAATGATAAATGCATCCCTTCCTTATCATTTTGGAGGCCTTGAGATAGGAAATAAACCTACCCCTTGGCACGACATCATTCCCTTTCCATTCAATGACGGGCTCGTTAGGAAATTTGAGCCTCATAATTCTGGTTCGGCAGTCGAGTTTAGGAAAGAACGAGTAAAGCCAATCCATTCCCATGATAACATCAAAATCTACCCTCTTTAATTCAATGAGATTGGCTGTGGTATCTCGACCACACACCGTGACAACACAATTCCTATAGACTCGTGCGGACGTAATGGAATCACCAACCAGAGTGGACATTGAGAACGACTCAAGAAGCTGTTCGGGTTTTATCCCGAAACTCGAAACAATAAATGGAGTAACATATGACACAGAGGATACCGGGTCAATAAGAGCATAAACATTAATCGTTTAGACAGAATACCTGTGACAACATCTGGAGAAGCCTCCGCACTCTGGAGACCACTCAAGGCATATAATCAACTGGGTCCCCCTTGACCCCGTGCTCTACCCCTAGCTGCACCACGCCCTGCTGGAGCTGGAGGGGTTGCTGAAGATATAGCGGCTGAAGAACCGGACGGCTGAGCAGTGCTTCCACCCGTGCCTTGACTGGGCACACGACAATTCCACTGGCTGTGACCTCTCTCTCTGCATCTGAAGCATACCGGCATATCCAAGTAACATGGCCCAGAATGGGGCCTCCTACACTTAGGGCATGGGGCCCTCCGCTACTACTGATACCCCCCACCAGAACGACCGGACTGGTGGAACCTCCTGCCATCTGAACCGGGCCCCAAGCGACCTCCCTGCTGATAACTGCGCCCTGATGACGGCGCACTGGATAAGGACTGAGCATAGGACTGAAGTGGTCCTGATGACCCTCTCCCAAAGGCTGATCTCCCCCCTCCAACCGAGCTCCCAGGGTTGCCCGCTGACCGAGCTTTACCACTACTCTCTCTATCTGACCTTATCTTCAATTTTCGCGCCTCTGTAGCCTGGGCAAAACCCACAATCTTCCCGTAGTTCATATCCGAATGCAAAGAAGCTGTAGCAGCCTCATTGACAACCAAGGGACCAAGGCCCTGAACAAACCGACGAACTCTAGCCTCCATAGTCGGCATCGTATGGGTGGCATACTTTGACAAGCGCACAAACTCCATATGGTACTCCCACACACTCATGTGGCCCTGTTTAAGGACCTCAAACTCTGCAGCATGGGCTTCCATAGTCTCAGTAGGCAAGAAATGATCCATAAAGGCATCTATGAACTCGACCCACCTCGCCAGAGGGCTCCTCTCTCCACGGGAACTCTCCCATATTTCAAACCACGAATATGCTGCCCCCTTCAGACGATACGAAGCCAACTCAACTCCCTCAGTTTTAGCAGCCTTCAAAACACGGAGAGTCTTGTACATTTCATCTATAAACTCTTGAGGATCGGCCTCTAGGTCAGTGCCTATGAACTCTGGAGGGGCTAACCGCAGAAACTGGTCGACCCTACAACCTGAAGAATCCCTTTGCTCGCTAGAGGGCGCAGGGGAAGCCTGAGATCTTTGGGCCTGGGAGGCCACTAACTGAGTCAACCTCTGAATAGCCCCCCTGAGGTCCCCATCAGAAATACTGGAACCGGAAGCTGGAACTGAAGATGGATCAGGAACATCAGCGGGAGGGATTTCGGTACCCTCCGTTGGAGCAGGAATAGGGATAGACTGGCCTGGAACGGAAGAGTCTGGCAAATTCAAGGTTGGGGAATCACTCTCACACGCACCGTCAGATAACGGATGCGTGGCCACACTCGGGGTGGCATTGGCCTCTAGGCCGAGTCGGGCTCTCTTCTTCGGTGCCATTGCTGAAAAATTAGGACAGCGCACGAATTAGATAAAGACATTCTCACACTTCTCTCCATCGCACGATGCAGAATAAAAATGAAGGGTATTTTCCTAAATGTCCATGCAGCCCCCTAATTATGGATGTGGTCGACAACACCAATAAGAAGGGCTCTACTAGACACGACTCTGAGACATCCTAGGACACTTTTTAAAACCTTAGGCTCTGATACCATGTTTGTCATGCCCCAAAATCGAGGGGTGAGAACGACGCCTAACCGGGTGATCCCAGTCAAGCGAACCTGGTTTGCCCTTCCTGCCCAACGTATTACCCCGCGTACATAACATATTTTAATTCAAATGAGTTAGCCAATCTTAGTTTCAAATTACATCATACAACATGTTCCCATTGTTCACTCTTTTAACATGTTGGCAACTAATGTTCAAACATACATAATATTCGTACCTACAAATTTTCCAACATGGTTTACGGTTTCGAGTACGTACTGTTAATACCCAAAAATACATATATACACTACCCACATTGTGTGTACAAAGCCTTTACGAATGCTAGTGAGTTTATATGATTGCCGGTAACAAGACCCCGACTATACCTTTTTAATATAAGCAAAAGAAGGTGATAAAATCAACACACGGCCCCGGGAAGGAAAGGGGCTCACCACAACCGCTGAGAAGATGAAGGGGAGGCACCACTATTGGCGGGCTGAGCTACCTGCTGCGGAACCACCTACATCCATATAAAAGATGTAGCGCCCCCGGCAAAAGGGACGTTAGTACTCTGGAATAGTACTAGTATGTATGAACAAACCTTACCCCAAGTACAATCAACTAGTACACGGATAAGAGACATTTAATAGAATTCAGCAAAACATTGCACATAAATCAAAACAACCAAATCAAGAGTTTCACAAATTTCCCTGACATTAGTAACACCTCCATATTCAAGAGTGATAATGATCACATTCCATCCTTATAACCTCGGCCACCCTTATCCCCTGCTCTCACCCTTATTACCCCTGCCACCCTTATAGCTCCGTGTTGCGGTGCGCAACCCGATCCCACCTGACAATGAACACACACCACCAATTTGATCACAAAGAACATAAGTTCACAACAACCAACGAGCAAATCAAAAAGATTCCCATCATCAAGGCAAATCATTCATAACAGCCAAATAATCACGGTCACAGAAAATCTTTATCCAACAATGGATCACATATAGTGTGCCAACAAGTTTACCCCGCCTGAAAATTCATATTTCACAGCAACGTCGCCATAACCTTATCACAACGGTAACAATAACAAAGATTTCATCACATGGGCCTTTCCTTCAAGGATCACAGATTCCCATTTAACAGTTTATTTGCTTGGGCTGAAGGCATCCGAATTTTCACCGAGTATCAATTCAATGTACAAAGTATTTCCATAATCGTTCAACTTATTTATATCGTTTCATATCAATAACTTCAAACAATTATAAGCTTGGCACATAATAAGATAGGCACGCCCAATCACCGTTCACAACCTCAAATAACACAGTAGAGTGGCGATCAACTAGGATAGTAATTCACATAATCTGATGCAAGTACACATACCGTATGCTCGAACACCAACGGGGAGACTCTACAAGGGTTAAAATTAGCCATACATACCTGGAATCGAGTTTCCTTTTTTTTAACTTTTACTTGAAATCACCGAACCGACTAGTATCGTCAATCTAGTTCACAATTAAACACATTCAACTCAGAATTGAAGTCATGCATGCAATTCGAATTCTCTCTCAAGCAATTTGTCAAGTACTATGTGAACCCATTAGGTCACCAACCCTATCTTTGTGAAGTTTTACCCCAAGTCACTCCCTTTTACTAAATTAACACTATATCTAAACATGCATGCAAGGTCTTAGTTACAATTTTCAAGGATCAAGTCATGCCAACCCTCCCCTTGTTTAGAATCAAAAATTTATAGAAAAGAAGAAAGAGGGATTGGGAACCCTTACCTGTTGGAATGGGGAAGAAGGAGATTACTCGAAATACCGGGCCTGGGAGACCTTGAAAATCACTCTAATGGAAGGTCCACATCCTCTCTCAAAAACTCTCCTTTCCTTCTCTTTTTTTTTCCAGAAACTTGTTAAAATGAAAGGGGGTGGGGGTTATATGAAACTGGGGTCGGGTATAAAATTTTAGAAAAATAACAGACCGCGTTATGCGATTCGCATTTTGGACCGCAGAATGGACCCCAGGTGGGCCAAATTTTGGAAACATTCTGCCCGTGTATGCGTCCACTATGCGGTCCGCATACACGTTCTGCGATCGCATAACACCCCTTCAGTTGGGCAGTGATCTGCCCGTGTATGAGACCACTATGCGGTCCGCATACACGTTATGCGATCGCATAGTGCGTCGCATAACACCCAATTTATAGAAAAACTAAGTTCTTTCAAATCCCGGGGGTATTGTTTACAAAATCAAGGTCCCTTTTAAGAATTTCCACAGAGATAACAACTCGGGGACTTATTCGAGCATTATTTTAAGCAAGAAATTTTTACGGTTCTTTACATTTTGTTAAAGAATGTTTGTTTTATTTAGCATCAATGGTGGGTAATCCTTTGCACTTATACATGGCAACAGTTAATAAAACTAGACCTAGTTGTGCTCGTGTGAAGGTCCTAGTTGATTTGTTGAGTGATTTGCCCAAAAAGGTACGTATGGACATAGAGAATGAGATTACTGGAGAAATTCGTACGCAGTGGGTGAAAATTAATTATGTCTATCTCCTTAATATTGTAACACTTGTAAATTACAAGGACATGATGAATTTGAATGTTTGAGGATCCATCCAGAGTTAATGGAGTCCAAATACAATGGGAAAGAAGTGAATAATGAGGTACAAATTAGAGAAGGACCTCAATCAAGTGGGCGGAATAACAAGGGTAATAATATTCAACCTATTATGATTCTTTCAAGTGGTAAAGTTGTAGGGAATATGGGGGATAAATGAAAAGAAGTTCATGACAATAGGGTAAAAATATTTGGGAAGCAGGTAGACAATCAAGCCGATGCCAATACTGGGAAAGAAATTGTTCCAGTAGGTGTTGTTCAAACAACCAACCAATATGTTGCATTGACTGAAGATTCAGGTGACAGTGGTGGAAAATAAGGCAAGAGAATGAAGGTAGTGTGGTGAATGACAAGCAATTGACTATTGTCGAACAAAGAAACAACAGTACTAGAACTAGCCCTATGAAAACTGGGAGGTTGAATGTTGAAGCAACTTCATTTAACCCTAATCCTACTGGGAAAGAATTAGATACGGGTGCAAGTACTATTTCTACAAGGACTGGGATTCAAGAAACAACTTCTCAATGGGTTAGTAGAGCTTTTATTGGCCATAATGTCACTACTAAGCAATCGTGTAAAGAAATTCCATCTCAATCTTTGGACAACAATGTGATTCCTGAGTAAGAAGACTTAACCAATCAAATTCAACTAGCTGTAGGTAAACTTTGGAGTGAACAAACATAAGAGGAATCTGATGAAGGAGAATTTCTTGAAGGTCAAGAGGATGTAGAGGAAGTGCAAGAAGATGATTAATAATTAGAATAACAAAGTGTCAATGATAAAAGAGATTCAAATGAAGTTCTACATATTGAAGATAGCAACAAAGGCAACCTTGCAGCTGACCAAACACCTATTCCCTTATCTGATCAGATTGGTAGCCTTAAACCAACTCAACAAATTGATCCACAACATAACCCTAACCCTAACCCTACCCTTAAATCTAACCCTAACCTTAACCCTAAATCCACATACAAAACATCTGAACCTACCACAAGTCCCATAAATCCAACAACACCAGTCATTGACCCAGAAGATACTGGAGGAAGTGAAGAGAACGTGTTATTGAAGGAAAATGATAGTGTAGTGCAGCAAAAGTTAAAACCTATTGCTACTGTGGTAGTAGATGTTAACAGGATGGCAGAACAGTAAAATACTAATAAGAACTTGATCCCTAAACCAACAAAGAATCAGATTGTTATGCAAGAACATAATGAAGATGAAGAAGAGAGTAATAAGGTGGTAAAATGAGACATATGTATGATGAATCAATTGATCAGAACTTCATGAATGTATCAAGACAAGGTGATATTCCTCCTAGGAAAATTGAGAAAGGAAGGTCAGCTGGGAGAGGTAAAGAAAGCAAGCCAAAGATAATTCTGGGGTTCAAATTCCAGGAGTCCAAACAAGAAGAACTATTTCAAAATCAACCAATTAATTATGAATGCTTTGATTTGGTCAGTGACTGATGAGCCTTTGAAAGGGTTATCACAATGGATAGGTAGTTTAATTTTCATTTTATTGCACTCATGGAACCTATGAAACAAGATAGAAAGGTTGATCACTATAGGAGAAGATTGGGGTTTGAACAGGTTGTGGTTAATGTCTCCCACAAAATCTAGGAATTTATTGATGAAAGGTATGAGTTTGACATTATTTTCATTCTGGAACAACATCTAACGTTGAAGCTATTTGACACTGATGAACATAAGGAATTCATGTTAACCTTAGTTTATGCTAAGTGTGATGCTATAGAGAAGATTGAGTTATGTGATACTTTATATGCACTAGCACGTGATATGACACTGCCATGGCTTGTAGGGGGTGACTTTAATGTAATTTGGGATGAAGAAGAGAAATTTGGAGGGATGCCAGTTCATATAAACGAGATAGATGATTTCAGACATTGTGTAAATACACGCAACCTCTTTGATTTATGCTTTGAAGGGAGTTTGAGCCCGTTTGGATTAGATGATTTGAAGTAGCTGATAAGTGTTGGGAGCTGAAAATCACTTTTAAGTGCTGAAATTAATTTAATAAATAAGTAGTTACGTGTTTGAATACAAGTGCTGAAATTGATAATAAGTTGCTGCAGTAGTTGATAAGCTCTTTTTCTCCTAAAATGACTTAAACACCCTTAGAACTGTTTACACTTATAAAGGCATAATTTCTTCAAAATTTTAGATTCCAGATCAATTCAAATACAAAATATTCTTGTCACGACCCAAATTCCCGCTCGGGTCGCGATGGCGCCCAACACCAGAGTCAGGCAAGCCAACACCAGTTTACTAACGATATTACTTTACTTATTTGGATGTTCAAGTACTTGTCAAATTTTAAGTTAGGAAATCATTTAAAGAAAACAGTCACGTGATGCAGCTTGATTAAATCAAACTCAAAAGATCGTTTGCCAACATATACAGTATAGCAAAATACTAGGAAAACCAACTACGTGTGCCAAGACCTAGTGTCACAAAACAGACAAAATAAATGTACAACTGTCTGAAGGGGTAGACAGAAATATCCAAAAAATAATAGAAACTCCACAGTGCTGCTGAGGAACGCTAGGAAGAGCAGCTCACCGTGTAGTCTAATCAAGATAGTATCCTCAAGATCGCGCTCAGGTATGATAACTAGATGTACCAGCCTCAGAACGTGTACAATTAAGTACAGAAGCGTAGCATGAGTACATATAAACAAATATGTACCCAGTGAGTATCCCGTCTAAACTCGAAGAAGTAGTGACGAGAGGTAGACGTATTACTCACTAGGGTCGTTAGCACTAGCATAATTAAATAAATCTAGACAGGATTAACAGTCATGGAAATCAAGTAGACATGGAATATCAAGTATGTGAACAACATTCTACTCGCAAGTGTCAAATAATAATATCAATAAAAGTCCCAAGTCCCCTTCCACAAAGAACCATTTATTTGATAATAACAATAAAACTCTCAGTCAAATACATAGCATATAGAATGTCGAGGCGTACGACCGAAGCGACGCAAAAACAAATGTGCATTACCGAGGATCGAATGACACGAACAATAGATGCATCTATTAACCCGCTCGCGAATCGATCATGTGACGCGGTTGACATAATTATAAGTCTAAACCGCTCACGAATCATACATGCGACACGGGTGCTCGTATACACAGAATTATCAGAACATTCAGGAATTTATCATGGATTATACTAGAAAACGGAGATTTAAGCATTTAAACTTACACATAACTTCCTAATATCCTCATGTCAATTTCAAAGATAATAAGCAACTAGGAACGCATGTAAAGATACAGGTAAGGCACATAAAGACATGCTTGTGAAATCCTAAATTCTACCCGACATAACATAGTAGTAGCTACGCACGGACTCTCGTCACGTTGCGTGTGCGTAGCCCCCCGCAACTAAGGATAATTCAATCATTTACATTTACCTATGGGGACAATTACCTCAAACAAGGTTGGAAAGGAGACTCACCTCGTGCCGAACCTACTTCTCGAACCAAGAACGCGCCCAAAACTCCAAACTTTACACCCGAGGACTCGAAACTAGTCAAGTGTTATATAAATACGTTAATATACACTCAAAAGTATAAAATTATCTTACTAGTTTGGCTAATTCATCATTCTTGAAGAAATCCCAAAATACACCCCCAAGCCCCACATGCTCGGATTCCGAAACTTTTCGAAGAAAACACTCACCCATAACCTAAGGATCATTAATGTATAGTTTTTGTATGATTTCATGGTAGATAAGTGGTGAAATTCTCTAACGTTCATCAACCCTAGGTTTCCACTCTAACGCCTTTGATTTCCACTAATTGGGTGTTAATCTACCTAAGATTTGATGTAATAAACCTACATTTAAATTTAAATTACTTACCTCTTAGTAGCTAGGCCGAATACCCTCTTGTGAGCTCTCAAAATCGCCTATGGTGGAGAAGAAATAGTGAAAAATGGTTAAGTCCCGTATTAAATGAGCTCACTACCTTCAGTGATCTCGCACCTGCGGTCACGCACCTACGAGCCAAGGCTCGCACCTGCGGAAGTTGGCAAGGAGGCTGGGTATCGCACCTGCGGAGGGATTTCCGCACCAGCAGATCCGCTCCTGCGGAGAAAGGTCTGCACCTGCGGATTTGGACCATCTTCCCTGGGGCCGCACCTGCGAGGCCTTGACCGCAGGGGCGGTCTCGCACCTGCGATCTAGGTAACCACACCTGCGGTCACACCAAACCTGGTGCACCAGCAGCTGAAGCTGCTGGTTTTTGGCCCCATTTGGTGTCATGGAGGCATCTAGGCCTACCTGAGCCCCCGTGCAATTGTACCAACAAGTCCTAAATCATATTACGGACTCGCCTGAGCCTTCGGGACACCCAAATCAACGTTAAAGCTCAAACTCACTCCTCAAAACCCCTAGAATCAAACTTAAGAAAATTCAAGTTTTTGAATTCGGTTTCCATGCACCGAACCGACCTATACTACTCTGAATGACACCAAATATTGCAGGCAAGTCATAAACGACATAACGAAACTATTCCCGGCCTCGTAATTCCGTTCGGACCTCGGTAACATAAAAACACTTTCCAAAACAAATTATGAACTTAAGGAAACTCTATTTTCGCTATTTGACGTTGAAACGCTCCCGGGTCATCTAAAACCCATTTCGGACATATGCAGAAGACCGAAATCATCATATGTAGCTACTGGAACTGTCGAAACTCGATTCCGAGGTCGTTTACTCAAAATGTTGACCAAAGTAAAACTTGGTCTTAAAAGCCAACCTTAAGGAACCAAGTGTTCCTATACAACCCTAAACACTTCAAGACCCCGAACCACCCGTCCCCGTGAGTCATAAATCATTATAAGCTTCTACGGGAAGTCTTATTTAGGGGAAAGGGGTCCGAATATGCAAAACGACCGGTCGGGTCGTTACCTTCTCCACCTCTTAAAAAAACGTTCATCCTCGAACGGGTCTAGAATCATACCTGAAGTGCTGAATAAGTGTGGATATTTACTCTGGCTGGCCTCCTCGGACTCCCAAGTCGCCTCCTCGACCGGTTGGCCCCTCCACTGGACCTTTACGGCAGAAAATCTCTTGGATCTCAACTGGAGATCCTGTCTATCAACAATAGCAACTGGCTCCTCCTCGTAGCCCAATCTCTCATCCAACTGAATAGTGATGAAATAAACCACGTGAGAGAAGTCATCGTGCTATCTCCGGAGCATGGATACATGAAACACTGGATGAAACCCTGATAAATTGGGAGGTAAAGCAAGCTCATAAAGAAACCTCTCCAACTCGCCTCAACACCTCGAAAGGACCTATAAACCTCAGGCCAGCTTGCCCTTCTTCCCGAACCTCATAACACCCTTCATCGGCGAGACCTTCAACAATACCTTGTCTCCTTCCATAAATGCTACATCACGCGCCCTCTGATCCGCGTAACTCTTCTGTGGGGACTATGCTGTGCAGAGCCTCTCCTGAATCAACTTCACTTTCTCCAACGCATCCTTCACCAGGTCGGTGCCATATAACTTAGCCTCGCCAGGCTCAAACCACCCGATAGGAGATCGGCACCGGCGACCATACAAAGCCTCAAATGGAGACATCTCTATGCTGGACTGATAACTATTATTGTAAGCAAACTCGGCCAAAGGCAAGAACTGGTCCCACTGACCTCCAAAGTCAATCACACATTCCCTGAGCATGTCCTCCAATATCTGAATTGTACGCTCTGAGTGGCCATCAGTCTGAGGGTGAAATGTTGTGCTGAGATCTATCTGGGTACCCATCTCACTATGCAATGCTCTCCAGAAGTGCGAGGTGAACTGAGGACCTCGATCTGATATAATGGACACCGGCACACTGTGTAACCAGACTATCTCCCGAATGTAGATCTGTGCTAGCCTCTTAAAAGTATAAGTAGTAGCTACAGGAACGAAATGCGCCGATTTGGTCAATCTATCAACAATGACCCAAACTGCATCAACCTTCCGCAAAGTCTGAGGCAACCCAACCACGAAGTCCATAGTGATATGCTCCTACCTCCACTCAGGAATGGGCATCTACTGAAGTAGGCCTCCTGGTCTCTGGTGCTCATACTTAACCTACTGGCAGTTAAGACACCTAGCCACATACTCCACAATGTCCCTCTTCATCCGTCTCAATTAGAAATGCTGCTTCAAATCACAATACATCTTCGTAGCACCAGGATGAAAAGAATACCGAGAACTGTGTGCCTGCTCTAGAATCCTCTGCCTCATGCCATCAACATCAGGAACACACAAACGACCCTGAATTCTCAGAACACCATCCTCGCCAATAGTAACCTCCTTGGCACCACCCTGAACCACTGTCTCCCGTATCTCTGCCAAACACGGATCATCATACTGTCGAGCCTTGATCTCCCCCAATAATGAAGACTGAGCAACCACATGAGCTAGAACTCGACGAGGCTCTGAAAGATCTAATCTCACCAAGAGGTTAGCCAAGGACTCAATGTCCAAGGCTAGAGGTCTCTCCTCCGCTGAAATGTAAGCCAAATTACCCATACTCTCCGCCTTCCTACTCAAAGCATCTGCTACCACATTCGCCTTTCCTGGATGATAAAGAATGATGATGTCATAATCCTTCAGTAACTCAAGCCACCTGCGCTGCCTCAAATTAAGATCCCTCTGCTTGAACAAGTGCTGCAAACTGCGGTGGTCTGTATAAACCTCACAAGATACCCCAAACAAGTAATGCCTCCAAATCTTAAGAGCATGAACAATCACCGCCAACTCCAAATCGTGCACCGAATAATTCGTCTCATGAAACTTCAGTTGGCGCGAAGCATAAGCAATCACTCTCCCTTCCTGCATCAACACATCCCAAGCCACCGCGTGAAGCGTCGCAATACACTGTATACATCCTAGAACCGCAAGGCAATACTAGAACTGGTGCTTAGGTCAATGTTTTCTTGAGCTTCTGAAAGCTCGCCTCACACTTGTCAGACCATCAGAACGGGGCGTTCTTCTGAGTCAATCTAGTCAGTGGGGCTGCAATGGATGAAACGCCCTCCACAAATCGTCGATAGTAGCCTGCTAGACCAAAGAAACTCTTGATCTCTGTAGTTGAAGTAGGACGCAGCCAACTCTGAACTGCCTCAATCTTCTGAGGATCAACCTTGATACCCTCTCCGGATACTACATGCCCCAAAAATGCCACGAAATCCAACCAGATCTCACACTTGGAGAACTTAGCATATAGCTTCTGTTCCTGCAAGGTCTGGAGCACAACTTTCAAATGCTGCTCGTGCTCGCCCACGCTACGTGAGTAAATCAAGATGTCATCAATGAAGACAATGACAAAGGAATCAATATACGGCATGAACACCCTGTTCATCAAGTCCATGAATGTCGTTGGGTCATTATTCAAGCCAAAGGACATCACTAGGAACTCATAATGGCCATATCTCGTACGAAAGGCAGTCTTCGGAACATCCGAGGCTCGAATCTTCAGCTAGTGATACCCCGATCTCAAATCAATCTTAGAAAACACCCGAGCACTCTGCAACTGGTCAAACAAATCATCAATGCGCGGCAATGGATACTTCTTCTTAATATTAACCTTGTTCAACTATCAGTAATCAATACACATCCACATAGACCCATCTTTCCTCTTTACAAATAGAACTGGAGCACCCCATGGCGATACACTCGGTCTGATAAACCCCTTAGCCAAAAAATCCTCAAACTGCTCCTTCAATTCCTTCGGAGCCATACGGTACAGGGGAATAGAAATAGGCTGAGTGCCTGGAGCTACATCAATACATAAATCGATATCACGATCCGGAGGCATGCCCGGAAGGTTTGAAGGAAATACATTAGTAAACTCTCGAACAACTGGCACCGAATCAATCGTCGGAGACTTAGCGGTGGTGTCCCGCACATAAGCAAGATACGCCAGACAACCCTTCTCGACCATATGTCTAGCCTTCAGGAAGGAAATAACTCTACAAGCTGCACTAACTGAGGAACCTCTCCAGTCCAGCTTAGGCAACTCAAGCACGGACAAAGTAACCGTCTTGGCATGGCAATCCAAGATGTCATGATAGGGAGATAGCCAATCCATCCCCAAGATAATCTCAAAATCAACCATGTCGAGAAACAGGAGGTCCGCTCTAGTCTCGAACCCACAGAAGGTGATCACACAAGACCAATAGACCCGGTCTACCACAACAGAATTGCCCACAGAAGTGGACACATATATAGGAGAATCAAAGGGCTCACGAGGAACATCCAGAAAACAAGCAAATAATGCTGACACATATGAATAAGTGGATCCTGGATCAAATAGCACTGATGCCTTCCTACCACATACTGAAATAGTACTTGTGATCATGGCGTCTGAGGCCACTGCATCTGCTCGGGCCGGATAGCATAGAATGTGGTTGGTGTACCTGAAGAATGATCTCAACTGGACTGAATACGAGCTAGCTGAGCTCCCCTTGCCTGGCCTCAACCTCTGGGACGACCTCTACCAGCCTGTCCTCCACCTCTAGGTGGACGGGGCGCCGGTGCTGAGTATGTAGGCTGGTAACTCTACTTACAGTTCTGCCCCAAAACCTAGGACAAGTCCTCCTCATATGGCCTGACTCCCCAAACTCATAACACCTCGCTGGTGGCATGGCCTGCTGCCCTGAAGAAGAACCCTGGATGGTTGGGGGACGGTGAGAACTCTCTGGCATGGAACTGAAGTAAGGACTAGGAGACCCTTGATGACCCAAATATCCTCCGGAGTAACCCTGAATGGCTGGTGGGCGGTAAGAATTCTCCGTCATAGCGTTGAAATAAGGCCTCACTGGAGCACCACAGAGAGGTGGTGGAGGAGCTGAATATGGAGTCCTGCTAGGCTGGCCTCTGCTGAACTGACCCTTGCCCCTGCCCCTGCCTGGGACACCTCTGAAATCTCTAGAAAATCTAACTCTCTTGTCCTGCTGACCCTACTCTCTGCCCCTCGATCGATAACCCTCAATCCGACGAGCTATCTTGACCACAAGTTGATAGGGAGTACCCATCTCCACCTCTCGGGCCATGTTGGACCTAATATCTGAGTGTAGTCCAGCTACAAATCTCCGCACTCTCTCGGTGTCAGTAGGAAGAATCATAAGGGCATGACGAGATAACTCAAAAAACCTGGCCTCGTAGTCTGTCACCGACATTTTCCCCTGCTCCAGTTGTTCAAACTGATACCGCATCTCTTCCATCTCTGAGGGTGGAATATACCTATCAAGGAACAGCTGAGTGAACTGCTCCCATGTGAGAGGAGGAGAACCTGCTGGCCTACCAAGGATAAATGACTGCCACCATCTGCGCGCCCATCCCTCTAGCTAAAAAGTTGTGAAATCAACTCCATGGGACTCCAAAATCCTCATGATGTGCAGTCTTTCCCTACACCTATCAATGAAGTCCTGGGAATCCTCCCCCCTCTCAACTCCAAAGAAAGGAGGGTGCAATGGAGTCCATCTATCGAGTAGCTTCTACAGATCGCCGTCCGCAGCTGGTCTGAGTGAACTGGTAAAGGACCAGGTCTCTTTACAGTTTGTGGACTCATAGAAACTATCAGATGCTAAGTGTGGGTAAAAGAAATAAGATAAAACGATACGAAATCGAAGATAGGCAAACCAGACTGCCTTGGATCGGGGGTTCCGAGCATAGCTGAGAAGGGTCCTCGAGGTCGAGGCTCGGGGTCAAGGATGGGCGATTGATGAAGCTATAACACTTTTATGGACCTCGGGGGAGGCTATTTAAGATCAATGATGAATAATGAATGAAAGACAATCAATGAAATACAATGATACAAGTAATAAATCAATAAAGAGACGCTAGAGAATATTTGGGTTAGAGAGCAGAAACTGTTCTTGTTACTTCTAATGTATATTGTGTGTGCAAAAAATGATAAGGGTCCCTTTTATATAGGAGGGGAAATACCAACATATTACATAAGCATTTATTACAAAGATATGCATCTGGTATAACTATTTAATGTCATGGTACAAACATGTACTTAGTTACAGACTTGGCCGCCTTCGCCCACGTGCTGTTTGCTCGTGACAGTCACCGATTTGCATTGCCTCGAAGTTGATCATAGGGAACACTCAAGGTCGGGCCCCGAGATGTACCTCTCCCCTTATACAGATAAGCTAAGAAATGCCATAATAATAGTAGAATCAGTCTCTCCGATTTTAGCCATATACAAATAGTCCCTGAGTTTCTTAGAATGGAGTGATAAGAAACGATCTCGAATGCTTACTTCTTCGGTATCTCCTCCATGACGTGAGCACGATCATCGAGAAACCCACGACCCACCAACAGTTCACCTTTCCCGCTTCTCAATCATTCCATGCATGATCTCTATATATACCACACTTGCAGTACATCCATACTTTTACAACTATCTTCAAGTTTTTAGATCCATCTTCCAACTTCTTCTGTGTTCACCTTCCTTCTGAGCTTGCTTCTTCATTTTTTTTCTTAAAAGCTTCGGTACAGCTATGCGCAAAACCTCTAAGACGGTGACTCAAAAGGAGGGCACCTCTTCCACCGTATGCCGGACCAAGGGCAAAGCAAAGAATCCACCGAGCATCGAACAATGCATCCCTTGTGATTTCCAAACAATTTATGATCTTACAATCGATAGACATCCTAACATACTGGGCCGATGCGAGCCCATGACTAGATACATTAGCATAATATCTGAAAAGGAGAAGTTAAGGGTCGAATGCCACTAGGAGGGGAAGGTCGAAATAAAGATCCGCAACGCTGAGGAAAGCATACTAACTTACAAAGCGGGCTTTCTCAGCGCATACACATACCACTTCACCCTGGGTCCTGTGGACTCTTAATCTCCACAGATAGACCCTGTGATTCTCGATTTTTTCCTCCGGTACCGCATGATGCTCGATCAAATTTACCCTTCGTTCTGAAGGATAGTGTATATGCTTCATTATATCTCTGATCGGATCGAAGGGATGAACATCACCCTCGACCGCTTAATAAGATTATACAACCC
Organism: Nicotiana undulata; assembly: GCA_005239495.1. Lineage (NCBI taxonomy): Eukaryota > Viridiplantae > Streptophyta > Magnoliopsida > Solanales > Solanaceae > Nicotiana > Nicotiana undulata. Next base: position 72,152 of record ML269402.1, on the reverse strand, counting down.
CCATCTCTTTCGAGGGGGTTTAATTAAGCTTCAACATCGGTCCGTGAAGACATTCTTCGCAAGCATTGACGAGGACAAGGACCGGGGGTGGATGAGCCGGTTTGTTATAATTAGAACCTCGGACACCATCCTCGCCGATAGGATTCCATTCCTATAGGAATGGAATATGGCACGTAAGCACCATTACACCGAACATTTTTACTCCCCCTTTTTCTTCTTCTAAATGGATTTCTTTTAACTATGCAGTTGTTGTCCGGTTCCCCAGCTCGATCTAGGACCTCTCGGGGTGGAATAAGAAAATAGACTCTGCCTTTCCATACAAAAAACGGTCTTTGCGTGATCTAGCCAAGACCAGGTGGCAGGCGAAGAACCATGGTAAACTCTTTTTTTTGTTAAATTCCACAAAAGCTTCTTTTGTGGTGTAAGGTATGATATATCCCGCGAGATGCAGGTCTCGGGGATACTCTGTCAATGAGGCCGGCCCCTTCTGGTGAAGAAGGAACTTCGAAACCTGACGGAGGCAAGAAACGGAAGAAAGAGACATCATCGGGATCTCCTAGGACAAAGAAACCCAAGACCCGGAAGTCTCAGACCGATGCCACCGTCTTGGCTTCGGGTGCTGCCACAAGTCTTCCTGCCACAGGCAAAGATGAAGATGAAGACGACCGCCCATTTTCCAAAAGGGCAAAGCGGAAAGTGGACGTTCCAAAGACTGTTGAAGATCAGACCGCTGAGTCTGATACGACCGATGTGGGAAAAACTTGTATAGATGGGACCCTCGAAAAAGGCTTGGGCGCAGTCCCCGAGCCTTTCGTGGGACATGGTACAGTCCATTTCGATGAGCTCGAATGTCTTGGCATCGATGTTGCGGGTGGCTCTAATTTGGGCCCTTCCTTTTCTTCAAGAGAGATAAGGGACGCCCAGGACAGGGATGTTGCCGACGTGGACATCTCTCAGGGGGAATATGGCACGTTCAGGGATTTATTCGAATCTATCGAGGAGGAGACCGACCTCAACGCCTCCGTTGCTTTTGAGAGAGCTGAGAGGCATTACGAACATGTGACTTTCCTTGTATACTGTCCGTAATTCTGAGTTTTCATTCATCCATGCATAATCTTCTTCCGTTGTGTTGCAGGCCAGGGAGTCGCATGGACAAGCTTTTTCCAATCTTAATATTGAACTTATTTACCGTGAGGAGGAAATAGAGAAGCTTTCCTTGGAACTGAAAGGATTGAAGGCTTCCTCCGCCCTAAATGGCGAGGAGTTAAATGTGCTCCGGGCAAGTTTGGAGAGAGCTCACTAAGAAAGGGCCAGATTCACCGGGCAGGTAACGTGGTACCTGGGAGTTCGTTTTCTTGCTTCTATAAGTCGACACCTACTAACTTGAGTTGTTTTTGTAGATTGAGAAAAAGGATGCTCTGGTGTAACAACTTCGGGAAGAGGCTGCAATCAAGACAAAGAGAATCTTTAACTGAAGGAGCGGATTGGGGCCGAAGCCTCGGAGAGGGACTTCTTCCGGGGAGAGCATACCTCGATCCAGGACCTTCTTCGAAAATCCCTGGATGAGGTCGTTTCACTATCAGCGGCCAAGTATGAGGTCGATGAGCACGTAGCCTTATATAAGAAGGATGTTGTTGCCGCCAACAATCGGGCCAGGGAGATATATGACAAAGCCGAGGTGAAGGTGACTCGGGCCATTGAACATGCTCGTTCCCAATCCAGGAGGAAGGCATTCAATGGGGCGATCGCCAAGGGAAACGACCTTTTTTTTGAGGTCGAGAAGGCCAGGGCTTTGGAAGAAGCATCAACGCTTACGTCTTCTTCTGACAAAAGCTCCAGTAGCGACTCCGACAATGATTCAGACAATGGTGAGGGTGAGCAATGGATCCACCCATAGTTTTTTCCTGTTTTCTTCTTTTTCTTATGTATTCGGGCTCCCGGGAGAGCTATGTAAAGACAATCTTGTAAATATACATTTTTGGGAATGCCAAGAAACTTTCTTGTTTCGAGCCCTTTATTTTTCAGTGCACAAATGATCGTTTTAATTGCAATGTCGGCTTTTAGGGACTATTCATAGAATAATATAGACTTCGAGATCGGGTACCATCTCGGGCTAGATCGTTATGTGGATCTTTTGATAGCTTCTTTTAGAGCTTACACTTGCAGCGGCAGAGGCCCTCAAGATTGGGTACCATCTCGAGGTAGGAACAATAATTCTTTTTAGAAAATTGTATAAGTAGCGATGAAGAACCTCGAGACTGGGAACCATATCGAGGCTATGTTAATATCGGCGGCTCTCGAGAGCCTATAGTTGTGGTAATAGAGGTCCCTAATATCAGGTACCATCTCGGGGATGGATTGACACGGGAGAACCCTTAGAGCCCTGTATGGTAAAAGGATTCCTCGAGATCGAGCACCATCTCGAATTTAAGTTGGTATGGGTGGCCCCTTAGAGCTCATGATAATAGCGGAGGCCCTCGAGATACGGTACCATCTTGAGGTCAGACTGCTTGGGGACCTCAAGCCCTTGGACATCATTATTCAAGCGATGAGATCTACAAAGTGATCGAGGCGGTCCCACTAATTCATTTCCCCAAAATGGCAATATCATGGCCAGAATTAATTGGCCTTCAAAGTAGGCGAACAGTCGCTGCTTACCCTATAAATACACTTGCTTCCTTCATTTGAAGGCTTTGCTGCTCTGAGCAATTGTTTCCTTTGTAGAATCTTCCTTTCTCGTTTAATCCCTTTTTCCTTTCATTGTGATTCAAAACTTTCGCCCAAGCTTTTACTTCCTTTTCTCGTTTCTCCATTGTTATGGCTACTATATACAATCCTTCTCATCAGCAAGAGGAAGGTTCTGGCTTTGTTCCCCACTCGGTCAGTGGTATACCACTGACTTCTGGTGAGCTGGTCCTGGGACGCTTTTTCCCGAGGGGAGATATATCATTAGGGAGACCTTCCAGTGTTCAAGACCATCGAGAGCACGCATCGACGTCCATCTCATTCATAGGAGGGAAGCACCTCGAGGCGATGAGGAGAGATTGAGGATTGGGGGAGAAGGTGGTTCTGCAGGTATCATCCCTGGGAGAGAACATCACAACTCATGTAAAGGGATTTCTAAACGTATACACGTTTCCCTTTACGTTGGGCCCTCTTGATAGGGTCGTGATCGAGTTTTGTAAGAGATATCGGGTCACACTGGCACAGGTTCACCCGTCATTTTGGAGGATTGTATTAATGATAAGATTTTTCGTGGAAAAGGTCGGGTTCGAGTTTACCCTCAACCATCTCATTAGGTTGCACCGACCCTTGCATTGTAGAGGCTTGGTCACTTTACAATGTCGGACCTCTCGGTCTTCCATTGCGAAGGGCGAGGAAATTGAGGACCGAGGATGGATGAATCAAATTGTCCGAGTGCGAACCATGGACATCATCCCCGCAGAATTCTTACCGTTCCTTGAGGAATGGAATTTCACACGTAAGTGGCACACTTGTGTTTTTATCATATTGGTCTATAGTGGATGCTGACTTTGTACTAAGTCTTTCTTAATTTTTCTGCATCGGCCCCGTGGTCACCGTGTGAGATTCCAATTTAGCGGATTGGATACGGAAGCTGACATCTTGCTCCACTTATGACTAGCGTAAGTGGCAAGATCTGTCGAAGCGCAGATGAGAGGTCAAATCCATGGTGAGTATCACTAGGATCTTTCATTTAAGGAGCAAACATCCTTTTTAACAACTTCCTTTCCACATGTGGTGGAGATATCCCCAATGTGAAGACATATCCCCTCGAAGAGGGAGAAGAGTCTTCGGCCTTAGGAACAAAGAATGATAACAAGCGAAAGGGGCCTTCGGTAGGCAAGGAAGCTCGTTTTGAGGCAAGACCTGCCTCGAGGTACAATCGGGATGAAGTCGGGGTCGTCAGACCCGAGGTCTCCAGCCTTAGTAGAGAAACTCCTCCCTTGCCATCACCTTCTTCCTTGGCTGAAGGTACTTCGAGGGGAGAAAATCTTCTGCCACCATTTTCTCTTCCCGTCAAAGGTACTTGGAGGGGAGTTCAGGTCTAAGGGCCACCCGATGGGAGAAAAGTCCATAGCGATCATGTCCCCTCTCAGGATGGTTCGATTGGTGCCGGAGAGGCCAAGCCTAGAGATGCGCGCTCAACCTTTGAGGAGGCTAAGCGGTTTTGCTCTTTGGTGAGGTTCGGTGATCCTTCGATTTTTTGACTTTGTATTTTCAATTTCTAACTGAAGTTTGCTTTTCTAGGACTTTGATAAGCTCAAATCCGAGTTACGGAAAGCCTTGGATGGGAAGGCCTCTTTGCAATAAACGACCAAAGGAATCGATGCACCTTCGGAACTAGGTGAGTCGAAGCCATGACTACGAAGGCCGTCTCAAGGGACAGGTAACCTTCGTTTTGATGGTATGCATACTTATTCTCCTATATTTGGAGACTAATATTCCGGTGTTTCAGCTGCAGAGGAAGACAAAGGACATGGAACGCCTTAGGGACAGAGTTGGTCAAACCAAGCGCGGGACTAATGGGCTTAGGACTCAGATGGACGCCCAAGTTGCGGCAAAAAAGAATGCTTTGGCCAAAGCTTCCGCTCTCGAAGTGCACTTCCGGAATGCTTGTGAAGACAACTCGGTGCAGGAGAGCAAGATTGAAAGGCTCGTGGCCGAACTTTTGCGGATGAAAGCCGAGGTTGTTGATGCACGGGCCGAGGCTAAATAGGCTCGAACAAAGGCCGACAAAAAAGTTGTTGTTTATTTGAAAGATGCTGCCGATGCCCGGGCTGAGCTGAGAGGGGCCTTTGATAAAGAAAGGAGAAAGATGGAGTATGCCCGATGTAAATCTCCTAAGGAAACCCTCGAGGAGATACCTTCTAGGGGCTTCTATCTCTCAGAGGAGATAAAGCAGGCCAAGGCGGATGAGATTGACGCCAAGTTTTTCCTTTCTCTTGGTGCCGATATTTATATTTCAGGATCATCGAAGGAGCTGGCCTCGAGGATAGGCTTGTGTTTTCCTTTTTTCGTCTTTGCATGAGTCTCCCTTCGGGAGAATTGTGAATGTGTTAATACATATATATGAGAAACCTTACGATTTTTTTAAATCTGCTTCTGTTTGTCTTTCTTGTCTTCCAGATTTTGGCGTTTTCCAGTGGTTATCCAAATGAGTCGGTCTTCGAGGAAAAACTCTTAGGTTTATAAACTGGCCCTGAGGCTTGTTAGTCTGGCCCGTAGGCTCTTATGCCCTTGCCCTTAGGCATTTTTGGGCTGGCCCGTAAGCTTTTTGATGTTGGCCCATAGGCTCTAGTGTGTTTTCCCTTAGGCATTTTAGTTAACCGTTTTAAGCTCAGTCCTCGAGTCGAGTTATGACTCGAGCTCATGGACCCTTAGGTTTTTTAGAATTAGCCGTGAGGCTTTTTTTTAGCAGGCGCCAAGGCTCTTACGCGTTGAGTCGATATGACCTTTTTAGTGTGGATATGTATTCCCTCGCTTAAGACTTATTTGAAGTCTTTGTGTTCATCCTACTCTTCGAAGGTCCGAAAAGAACCTCGATTACGAGTCGTTATGTGATGATGAATGAGCACCTTGGAAAGTTTTGCCCTATGGCTGAATTGTCTCGAGACTTTTCGTTATTTGGAACTGACATGAAAATGATCGAAGATCTTTTTCTTGTGCATGTTTGGAGCTGACATGCAAATGATCGAAGTTCTTTTTCTTGTGCCGAGGGTAGCATGATTTAACCGGTTCATTCCGAAATAATTTCAGAGGATTTGATTTTGTGGCGACGGTCGGACGTTCCCGAGTCGCGTTAGTTTGGCCGGAGCCTTTTAGTCCCGAATGAGATATCCTCGGCGTCTATATTTGAGGGTATGCCTTTTAAGGGGTCTTACATTTTCGAATATATAGCCTTGGATTTACAATCGGGATTTTGCCTTTTACAATGTCATGTGATTTGGGCATGCCCTACTTGAGGTCTTACAATATTCATCATGCCTGTAGGACTTACAATTTTGCTCATGCCAATAGGACTTACGGTTTTGATTATGCCCGTAGGACTTATAGATTTTGTTATGCCAGAGGTGGCCCGCTTGGGATATTATGGCCTCGAGCTTTGATAACTTGATGGGGTGGCAATCAGCTACATTCCCCGAGACACCGAGGGGTTTCCGGCCCTGGGGCCTTCCTTGAGATAGTAACAACTTCGTTGAACCATAAAGTGTCTTGGTGGAAAAATATACTTCTATGATTATTTGATATGACTATACATGTTTTCACCGTCGAGGGTTCGACTATTCTATGAGGACAAGGTTCATTTGACCGTTCGGCCCGATACTTAATTTTCCTATCAAAACCCTCTTCGGCATATTTTGGTTTATCCGGGGAGGTGACCTCCCGGGGGGATTCCCTCCCAGTTTTTGAGGTTGATTGGAGAGAAGCCTTGTATACTTGTCTAGGTTCCGCTCAGGTAGCACGTAGATGTTGCCTCGTTAAAAACCTCGCCGGCAAAACCCATTTTGGGATAAAATCCGACCGAAGGAAAAGAGTGAAACGCGTGCTTTAAAACCTAAGGTATTCAAACTGGAAGGTGCTTTGATTTCTTCTTGTCTGACACCTGCATATAGGTCAGTATAAAATGTGAATGAAAAAAGGGAGAAGTCGTACCTTAGCAATGATGGCGTTTCAAACTCGATAGTGCCTGCTTCAACTTGTTCTGAGGATGCGATTCGGTCTTGAACTCAAAACTCAGGGTGCGACCGAGGAAGCAGCTTGTGACTGCTACTTAGCTGTTTGCTTATCCTCTGGTTTCTTTGATATAGAGGGTGTCGATGTTGGTATAACATCGTATACCGCGAATATCTCCCTGGCTGCATGTTGCTCCCTGTATACCATTTTTATTCCCTCCTTTGTCGGGAATTTGATCATTTGGTAGAGGGTCGATGGTACTGCTCTCATGCAGTGTATCCATGGACTCCCGACCAAGGCATTATACCTAATGTCTCCGTCGATGACGTGAAATTTAGCATTTTGGGTTGTTCCAGCCATGCTGACCGGGAGGATGATTTCCTATTTTATTGTCTCGCTCGCCATGTTGAATCCGTTAAGGACTCGAGAGGGAGGAACGATCGAGTCGTGAAGTCCGAGCTGCTCCACCACCCTCGACTTGATTATGTTGGCCGAACTACCTGGATCCACGAGTACACGTTTAATTTGAAACATATTCATAAGGAAAGAAATTTCCAGTGCATCATTGTGAGGTTGAGACAGAGTCTCGAGGTCCTCGTCGCTGAATGTGAGGGCGTCCTCAGGTATGTAAGCTTGAGTTTGGTTCTCCCTAGTGACGGATATTGTTGTTCGTCTGAGGATGGGTTCCTGTGGGGCGTCGATCTCGCCCATGATCATGTGAATTACATGCCGCGGTTTTTAGCCCAATCACTGAGGAACTCTCTAAGGTGCCCTTTGCTAAGTAGTTGGGCTACTTCCTCTCGGAGTTGTCTGCATATACCATCTTATGACCGTGCGAGCCGTGAAATTCACACAATAGGTTATGGTTCCTTTGTGATGGATCCGATAGTGTGGGTTTCGACCACCTGGTGTCTTTGATTTTATTCATGGCCGTCACGGTATCTGAAATGTCAACGTTGAAGTTTTACTCTGATAACCAGGGTGCCTCCACCGGTCCTGCGTGTCTGTTGAAATCGACTCGTCTTAAGAGTCCCCGAGGGTTATGTCCCCGATCTATCTTTCGGTCATTCCGAGGTATGTTGCACCGCGGGGCATTTCTTCGGTCTTCAGTGTATGGCTGGTCCCTTTCCTGTTTTTGCCTTTGTTCCTTTGCCAAGATCTTTCTTGGATATACCGAGCCTGAGGAGGCTCCTAATTGGTCGTCCTCGACCATAATCTTTGACTGGTATCGTTTGTGGACATCTAGCTCTGGTCATTCAAGCCTTGAGTGAAGGATTGTACTGCCCAATCGTCGGAGATCGGTGGGAACTCCATTTGCTCCATTTGGAAGCGAGATACAAATTCTTGCAGCATTTCACACTCTATGTTTGATTTCCTAGTTGTAACCAGATGGCGCCAGCATGCGCCCTTATAAATGATCCTGCCAGCATGGCAAACGAGTCTATCGAATTAAGGCTTGGGTTTTGATACCACATCATGGCCCCCTTGGACAGTGCTTCTCCAAACTTTTTCAACATGTGGGATTCAATCTCATCCTCCTTTAAGTCGTTCCCCTTCACGACAAAAGTATAGGCAGTGATGTACTCGTTGGGTTTTGAGGTCCCGTTGTATTTCGGGATATCGGGAATTCTAAATTTCTTCAGGATGGGCATTGGGGCCGCGCTTGATGGGAACGACCTTTGTACAAACTTTTTTTAATCTACACCTTTCAGAACATAGGGTGCGCTTGGGATCTGGTCGACCCTCGTCTTGTGGGTTTCCACCTTTTTGTTGTTGGCTTCTATTTTCTTTTCTCTTAATCCAATTATCTTTGTGAGGTCCTCGAGCATTTTCATAATGGCCGGGTTGGTTGTTGATCCGTCATTTTTCGACTTCTCCGGTGCTGGTTCGACTCGAGAAGCCGTTGCTGGTGCTACTGTGCTGGGAGTTGTTTGATGGATTTCCAGCTGAGAAATCGCTAATTGTTGTGCCTACAACATTTCAAAAATAATGTGAAGGCTAACCTGTCTTTCCTCTCGAGATGGAGTGTTCTGGACCTCCTGTTCTTTTTCCCGACATATATCCCCGTCAGTGCAGGAACTAATATCGACGTGTAGGGCGCAGCGTGAGCCCATGCCCACTGGGTTTGGGTTTAGTGCATCCTCAGGGTTTTGTGGCAGTACACCAGCGCCTGGAGCAGCTACGTCGTTCTCTCCACGGTCCTCAGCTCCGTTGTTTTCGTGTGCATTTATTGAGATAGACATTTTGACCTGGAATCAAAGATTCTTGGACAAGTAAAAGTGTGAATAATAACTTGCATTTTTCGGTGAACCAACACTAAAACAATCACTATTATTTTTGGCCCCACGGTGGGCGCCAAACTGTTTACCTCGAAAATGGTAATTACAATTAAATTTGATTATGTGGTTCTAAAAATATGCAATTTATTTTAATGCTAGTAGTTAAGAAATATATACTAAGTGCGGGTAAAAGAAATATGTTAAAATGATAGGAAATCGAAGATAGGAAAACCAGACTGCCTTGGATCGGGGGTTTCGAGCTTATGAGATGGGTCCTTGAGGTCGAGGCTCGGGGTCTAGGATGGGCGATTGATGAAGCTATAACACTTTTATGGACCTCGGGGGAGGCTATTTATGATCAATGATGGATAATAAATGAAAGAAAATCAATGAAATACAATGAATGCAAGTAATAAATCAATAAAGAGACGCTAGAGAATATTTGGGTTAGAGCAAAGAATGTTCTTGTTCCCTCTATTGAATATTTGTGTGCAAAAAATGATAAGGGTACCCTTTATATAGGAGGGGAAATCCCAACGTAGTACATAAACATTTAATACAAATATATGCGTCTGGTAAAACTATTTAATGTCGTGGTACAGACTTGTACTTAGTTACCGACTTGGCCACCTTTGCCCATGTGCTATTTGCTCGTGACAGTCACCGATCTGCATTGCCTCGAAGTCGATCACAGGGAACACTCGAGGTCGGGCCCCGAGCTGTACTTCTCCCCTTATACAGATAAGTTATGAAATGCCATAATAATCGTAGAATCGGTCTCTCTGATTTTAGCCGTATACAGTAGGATAAGGTATGTTACCTGATATTTGCATTATTAATTTGAAGCGATGTAACCGTGATTGATGTAATGCATGTGGTTTTCATTTAATATTTGAAGCACAGGGTAATTTTTTTATTGGTTCTAATGCTCACAATGATTACCGATGTACTGATGATACTTTGTCTTCCTGGTACTCTCTTCGGTCCAAAATATGTTATTTTTTGGCCTTTTTTTAGTGGTCCAAAATAGGTGATTTTTCCAGATTTCAAGAATGAAATAATTATTTTTTTCCTACATTTTCCTTGGAGTAAATAGTGTTAGAATATGTGTTAGGAGTGTTTATGTGAGATAGTAACGGTTAATATGGTCAATTTTATTGATAATTAATGCTAAAAGGTGAATTTCTTAATCTGTGTGAAAACATCCAAAAAATCACTTAGTTTTGATAGGAGGGAGTAGTATTTTCGAATTTGTTGGCTTGATGACGACTTTATTAAAAAGTCAGGCTCATGTCTACAGATATAAAATATATTTTTCTTTTTTTCTTTCTTGACATACTTTCTTTCTTAGTAGTTTTTGCCGACTCCAAGGAACTTTTCTCGCAACTTCCCTACTTAAAACTGTGGAATCGAAAAGTTTCGGTCTTTCAATGACTAAGACTCCTTCTCTTCGATAAGGAGACTATCACGACCGAAAATTCAACCAAAGTCGGGTGAATAACACTAGTTGAGGGATACGCCAACAACCAATTAGCATAAATAAATTTAAATGTCAGTATTAAATAGTCACAAAAGTTGCGTACAATAGACCCTTGTAGTACGACCCTTACCCAGACCCCGCACATAGTAGGAACATAGTGCATCGGGTTTCCATTTAATTTAAAGTCAAAATAGCAATACAAAGGGCAACCATCCAAAAATCCAGTGCCACCGAGTACGTGGGATACACTAATATGTAAATACCATATTTAAGTCAAAATCTATTTGAAGGACTAAATAGCAGTAACATTATATGACGAAAGAGACTCCAAAGCCTGCGAATGGATAATGTTTACCTCGAAAATGGTATTAACAATTAAAAGTGATTTATGGTTCTAAAAATATGTGATTTATTCTAGTACTAATTAATAATCAAGAAATAATAAGTGTAAGTAAGAAGAATGTGATAGCCAAACCAATGTTGTCACAAGGCTAGGGTCCTCGAGCTCAATAACCTCGGGGGTCTCGAGGTCAGTTAATAGCAGTAATTTATGAACAATAAATGAAGAACAATAAAGCTGAAGAATAGTGTTGAGCACGTTAAACAATAAAAGTAGAGTAGAATGTTCTATTTTCAGTGAATGAATTGTGTACAAAATGATTGAGGCCCCCATTATATAGGAGGGGAAAACCCTAATATAGTACATTTCTAACTATGACAAAGAATACTATTGGTAAAGCTTTATAACGGATCAGTACAAGGTTCTACTATTTCTTGCAAATCCTATCCGTCCTAACCACGTGTCCTTGGGAATTTCCCGATTTTTCCTGACTGTCATCTATTTTGCACTGCCTCGAGGTAGGTCGTTCGGGCCTTCTATGTTCCTTCTTAAAGTGTATGATACGATATCGACTTGAACTTTACTTTGAACCCTTCGAGCTCAGGCTCGGCGCAACAGAGACCTCGAAATTGGACTTCTCCGATTTCAGCCGTATACAGATAGTCCCCAGGTTTCGTAGAATGAAATGATAAGAAACGAATTGAATTACCGTGGTCCTAGACGATGACATCATTTTTGTGACGTAGATTTTTGACATGACTGAAGTGTCACGTCGGTTCTCTTCCCCGAAAGAATTGAGTGCTCGTCTGAGTCGGCCGACCACAACATAAATGAATAGTCGTCGCCTTCCCTATATATATCCACTTTCATTTCTTAATAGAAACCTTTTCACTCTGCGATACTTACTCTTATCTACAAACTCTCCCTTCACCGTTAGTTCTTTCCCCGTTTTAGCCCCAAACCTCGCCAGTTATATTCAATTCTTTCTTCCTTTTCTAAAGAAACTATGGCCAACACCTCTAAATCCTTTCCTCATAAAGAAGGAACCTCCACCTCTGTCATCGACTGTCCCATCATCGAGCTATAAAATCTCGAGGCCATAAGACCCCAAGTGGGAGACGTCGAGCCCAAAAGCCCGCTGTGTGGTGACACCAAATCTGTAAGTCCTACGGGCATGGTCAAAACTGTAAGACCTCAAGTAAGGCATGTCAAAATTATATGACCTTGCAAAAGGCACAATCCCGATTTTAAAGCCAAGGTTATATATTCGAACTTGTAAGACCACTAAAAAGGCATACCCTCGATATAGACGCCGAGGCTACCTCACTCGGGGACTAGAAGGCTACGGCCAAATACAATGACTACGGTCAAAAGGCTACGGCCAAATACAATGACTACGGTCAAAAGGCTACGGCTAAACACAATGACTACGGTCGTAAGGCTACGACCAAACACAACGACTACGGTCACAAGGCTACGTCCAAATCAACACGACTCGGGGACGCCCGACCATAGCCATAAAATCAAATCTTTCGAATTTACATCGAAATGAACCGGTTAAATTAGGCTATCCTCGGCTTAAGCAAAAAAGCTTCGATTATATCAGCTCCTAACAATAAAAGGCTTCGCAATTATCGTCACAGGGAAAATTCGGCCTCAGGGAAAAACCTTCTGAGGTGATCATTTATCGTCACATAACGACTCGCAATCAAGGTTCTTATTGAGCCGTCGAATATTCGGATGAACATAAAAACATCAAAGAGTCTTTAACGAGGGAAAATTTAGCCAAACTAAAGGTCGTGTCGACCCAACACGTAAGAGCCTAAACGCTAGCTTAAAAGGTCTCAAGGCCAAATTCAAAAACCTAAGGGTGGATGACTTCGAGTCGTAACCCGACTCGAGGACTGAGCCCGAAACAGTTAACTAAAATGCCTAAAGGCAAATGCACAAAAAGCCTACAGGCCGATTAAAGGTCATATTGACCCCATGCGCAAGAACTTAAACGCCAGCCTAACGAGCCTCAGGGAAAATTTGTAAAAATAGGGGTTTTACCCCGGAGTCCAATTCATTTGGCTAATCGTCGACAAACGTCAAAATTCGGAAAGACAAACACAAGCAAATAACAATTCACGAAAGGAGAGTGCTGTAAGATTTCCTTTTGTACATGCATGTATTACAAATATACACATACAATACTCCCACAGGGAAACTTATGCAAAGAAGAAAAAAGGAAAACCTAGTCTGCTCACGGGACCAGCTCCCTCGAAGGCCCTCAAATATAAGCATCAGCACCAGAAGAAAGGAAAAACTTGGCGTTGATTTCATCTGCCTTGGCCTGTTGTATCTACTCTGAGAGATCGAAGCCCCTAAGCATTATCTCTTTGAGGATTTCCCGCCAAGATCTACACTGGGGATATTCCTTTCTTCTCCACTCTCTGTCGCAGGCTCCTCTCAGCTCAGCCGAGTGTCAGCAACATCTTTTAAATAAACAACCACTTTCTTGTCGGCCTTTGCTCGAGGTTCTTCAGCTTTGACCCGGGCATCAACAACTTCATCTTTCATTTTAAAAAGTTTGGCCTCGAGCCTATCGATCTTTCTCGCCTGCACCGAGCCGTCTTCACAAGCGTTCCGGAGGTTCACTTCCAGGGAAGAAGCCTTGGCCTAAGCGTTCTTTTTGACTGCAACATGGGCATCCATCTGAGCCCTTAACACATTGCACTCATGCTCGGCCTGACCAACTTTGCCCCAAAGGCATTCAAGGTCCTCTGTATTTCTATGGTGCTGAAATATCATAATATTAGTCTCCGAATATAGGAGAAGAAACATGCAAAACGAAGGTTACCTGTCACTCGAGGAGTCCTTCGTAGTCGTGGCTTTGACTCACCTCGTACCGAAGGTGTATCAGCTTCTTTGGTCGTTTATCACAGAGGAGCCTGAAGGACCTCTCCCTATCCAAGACTTTCTGCAACCTGGTTTTGCAGTGGAGCAGCTTGGATTTGAGCTTATCAAAGGCCTGTGAAAAATAAGCTTCCGTTAGAAAGTGAAAATACGAAGTTGAAAGATCGAAGAATAATCAAAACTCACCAAAAAGCAGAGCGGATGAGCCTCCTCAAAGGTTGAACGTGTGCTTACTGGACTAGCCCCAACGGCCCCAGATAATCCACTCTCAGTGGAAAAATGATTGCTCGAGACCCCACTTGGTTCAGGCGCCCCTCGGCCCTAAACGTCCCTCGAAGTACCTTCGATGGGAGAAGAGGATGGGGGTAAAGGATCCTCGCCCCTCGAAGTGCCTTCGACGGGAAAGGAAGCTTCTGGTGAAGGATTGTTGCTCCTTCCCTCTCGTGGAGCCTTCCCCTCGAGGTCAGAGGCTTCATGCATAATGGGTCCGACAACCTCGTAAGGATCCTTGGTTCGAGCCATCAGTGCAGAACCATCCTTCCCAGGAGTACTAATGTCCACGATACGGCCAATGTATATAAGATCCTCTTCAAGCTCTGCCATATGATGAATGCCCTCGTTTATCGAGGATCTTTTCTGCTTATTGCCTTCTCTCTGCTCTAAAGTCGACGACCCTTCCCTATCCTCAAGAAAGCATGGCCTCGTCTCGGAGAATCTGCCAATACCTATGGTGACGAAGTTAATAGACATATAAGAAAGTACATTTCGTGAGAGTAAACCACACAACACGTACCAGGGTATTTATCTTCCGATCTGCCTTTCGATAGACCGCGCCACTTGCGCTCGTCATATTATGAGGAGGCTTCCAGGGAAAAAGGGAAACATCCTTATTAACAAACAAAGTAAAGATATCGAGTTTCGACGTAATACGTATGTTGGAAGTTCCATAATTCTGTAAATGGCATGAACTCGGCAGGGATTATGCCGGTGGTCCTCACTCGAACAAATTGACTTAATTATCAACGATTCCTTTCCTCGTCGTCACTTGCAATAAAAGTTCTAGCGGATCGGCGCCGTAACACTATCAGACCTCGACAATGCAGAGGCCGATATAACCTAATAAGGTGGCTGAGGGTGAACTCGAGCTTAGCCTTTTCGATGAAAAACCTCATCATCAACACTATCCGCCAAAATGATAAATGAATCTGAGCCAAAGTAACCTGTTAGCTCCTATAGAATTCGAGTACGAGGAGGTCTAGGGGGCCCAATGTAAATGGATACGTATATACACTCAGGAACCCCTCTACGTGGGTCACAATGTTCTCATCTGGGGAAGGTATCTGAAGCATCACATTTCCCCCCCACCCACAGTCTATCCTCACGGCCTCAAGGTGCTGATCTTCTATCGAGCGGATGAACCTCGAAGCATGCTCTCGATGGCACGGGGCGTTGAAAGGTTTCTCTAGTGCATAATCCTTCTTCAAAGCAAAGCATTCGAGGTTAACATGCCATACATCGACGGTGTACCACCGATCGGACAAAAAACAGAGGTTGGGCTTCCCTCTCCTTGGTGAGAAGGTTTGGGCATGGAAGCCATAACTACTTTGGCATAAGAAAGATGAGATGGAACATAAAGAAAGAACCTCAAACAAAATAGGTAGAAGATTTGATGAGAGAAAAACTCTATAAGAAAGACAATTGCTCAAAGCGGCAAATTCTTCAAATGAAGAAAGCGTATGCATATATAGAGAAAATAGTGTATATTCGTCTACCTTAAAGGCCAACTAATTCTAACTAGGTCATTACAACCTTCTTGGGAAGTGTACAGGAGGGACCACCCCGACTACTTCACAGGTGACGTCATTTGAATGAAAATATCCAAGGGCTTGAGACCCCCATATAAACCTAACCTCAAGATGGTACCTGATCTCGAGGATCTCTGTTATTGTAATGGGCTCTAAGGAGTCATCAATGTATCTAAACTCGAGATGGTACCTGATCACGAGGATTTCTGTTATTGTAATGGACTCTAAGGAGTCATCAATGTATCTAACCTCGAGATGGTACCCGATCTCAAGGATTTATGTTATTGTAATGGGCTCTAAGAAGCTGTCCATGACAATCTAGCCTTGAGATGGTGACTGATTTCGGGGATCTCTATTATTACAACTTCGGGCTCTTAGGAGCCACCGATATCAATCTAGCCTCGAGATGGTGCCCTATCTCGAGAACCTTTGTTATACAATTTCTAAAGGAACTATTATTCCAGCCTCGGGATAGTATCCGATCTCGAGGATCTCTGTTACTACAAGTCCAGGCTCCAAAAGGAGCCATCTAAATCCACATATCAATCCAGTACGATATGGTACCCTATCTCGAGGGCTTTATTATTTAAGAATGGGATCTAATGAGCCGACATCGAAATTCAAGAGAATGTCTTTGAATTGAAAAAATTAAAAACTTGACGCAATAATCCCTTTTGTATTCACAAAAATATATTTACAGTGGATGCATTTACAAAGCTCCCCGGGGGGGTCCATACACAAAAGGAAGAAGATATAGAAAGAAAAAAGGCGAAGCGAGTGTAGTCCTCGCCTTCGCTGCTATCTGAGTCACTACCGGAGCTCTCGTATGAGGAAGATGATGGTGTCGTTTCTTCTTCCAAAGCCCTGGCTTTCTCGAACGCAGCAGAAAGGTCAGCATCCTTGGCCCTTGCTTCTTCGAGAGCTTGTGAACGAGCATGGGCAATGGCTCAAGCTAGTTTTAGCCCGGCCTTCTCAGATATTTCTCTAGCCCGATTATTGGCGGCCGCAGCCTCTCATTTATATGAGGCTATGTGCTCGACGACCTCAATCTTGGCTGAAGATAGTGAGGTAATCTCCTCTTGGGAACTCCAAAGAAAGCCCTAGGCTGAGGTCCACTCACCTGGAAAGAGGTCCCTCTCCGAGGCTACGGTCTCGATCTTCTCCTTACTTGATTGCAACCTCTTCCCGGAGTTGCCCCACCAAAGCATTTTTTTGCTCGATCTGTAAAGGCAAATCAAAATAGTAAGTACCAACCTATGGAGACTAAAAAATGAACTCACGAATGCCACATTACCTGCTCGGTGAAGCTGGTCTGTTCCAGATGCACCCCCTCCAAACTTTCCCGAATCTAATTAACTCCTCCTCCTTTCGGGTAGAGGAAGCCTTAAACTTTTTCAGTTCCAAGGAAAGCTTCTCGAGCTCCTCCTCACGGCAAGTAAGTTCGTGATTTAGCTTGGAGAAAGCTGGGCCATACAACTTCTTGGCCTAAAAACACAAAAGAAGAGGATTATACAAGTAGGAATATATATTCGAAACAACAGACAATGAATCAAGAAGGTCACCTGCTTCTGATGTTTCTCGTCCTCCTCAAGAGCGACAGAGGCATTGAGCTCAGTCTTCTCCTCGACACCTTCAAATAAATCATTGAACGTGTCATCTTCGCCCCGAGAGCAGTCCACGTCGGCAACACCCTTGTTTATGATCATCCCTTATTTCCCCTGAGGAAAATGAAGGGCCCACGCAAAGCCGCCCACAACATCAATTTCTATCGGGGACCCGTCGGTACGGACTGTACCATGTCTGATTTGAGGCTCCGGGACTGCACCTGAACACTCCTCAAAGGTCTCTCCTTCAGTCGTCTCTGGCTCGACAGCCTCCCACTCAGCATTGAAGCATCAACGCTTGGCCGTACTTTATGTCCCAAAGTGCGTTCATCGTCGTCATCATCTTCGTCTGTGGCACAAAGACACACCGTAGCAGCCGAAGTTAAGACTGTGGCGTCGGTCTTCGGCATACGATCCTTGGGCTTCTTTGATTTTGGAGACTCAGTCGATGTCTCCTTCTTCCTCTTCTTACCCTTGTCAGGTTTCGGGGTTCCCTCTTCACTGGGAGGGGCGGGTCTCATCAAAAATCCTTTCCCCGAGGCCTGCACAAACATGATGTATTAAACTTGCTGCCATAAAGAAAACTTATATGGAATTCAGCAGTGACTGCAAGGAGGGCTTACCATGGTTTTTGGCCTGGCACCGTGTCTTGGCAAAACCATGCCAAGATTGCTTGTTATAAGGGAAGGAAGGATCTATTTGCTTAATCCACCCTGGCAGGTTCTGAACCGCACTGGGGTACCAAACTGTGGCTGCACAATCAAGGGAAAATCGATTCAGCGAAAGGCGAAGGGGAAGTAAAAAGTACTCGATATAGTGACACTTATGTGCCATATACCATTCCTCAAGCAACGACATCCTATCGGCGGGGATGATGTCCGAGGTTCTCGCTCTAACGAACTGGCTCATCTACCCCCGATATTTGTCTTCATCGATGCTTGCGAAGAACGTCTTCGTAGATCGATGATGCAGTTTAATCGCCCCCTTGATCCGATTGGAAAAATATCAGAGCATATATACAATCCTCCAAAATGAAGGGTACATCTGACAAAGCGTCACTCGGTACTGGTGGAAAAAATTAAGAATCACCGGGTCTATCGGTGGAGAATAAGAATACACGGGACCCAGGGTGAAGGGGTATGTGTATACGTTGTGGAAGCCAGCTTTGTGAGTTATTATGTTTTCCTCAGCGTTGGGACTTTCTATTTGAACTTCCCCCCCCCCCCCCCCTCAATGGAAGTCTATTTTTACCCTCTCCACTTTGGATATACGCTGATATATCGTGACATGGGCTCGCATCGACCCGGTGTGGAAGGAGGTCTATCGATGGAAACATCAGAAATTGTGTCATAGTGACCGGGGATGCATTGTTCGATGCTCGTTGGCGTTTTTTCTTTGCCCTTGGACGGGCGTGATGAAGAGATGTTGACCTCTTTCTGGGGTACCATTTTAGAAGCCTTTTCCATAACTTTAACCAAGATTTTTGAGAATGAAGATAAAGAAGCAAGCACAAAGAAATGATGAGTGCGGAAGATGAAAAACTTTTCTCTAAAACTTGAAGACGATTGTAAATGTATGAATGGTAAACTTCTGGGCATTTATAGAAGTCTTATGAGCAACGTATGAGAAGAGGAAGAGCTGGACCAATGGCAGGTTCTTGGCTTCTCGATAGTCTTGTTGACAACAACCTCTGCTCAACTTTTGAGTCATGTTATTTAATGCTCTAACCGAGTTTACGTCATGAGAGCATCGGAGGGGAAATAATTCAAGGTCATTTGTTATCGCTTCACTTTAAGAAATGCGAGGACTATCTGTATAGGCTAAAATCGGAGAGCCCGATTTTATGAATATTTCGGCATTCTATGACCCATCTTTGGAAGGCTCGAGATACAGTTCGAGGATTGACCCCGAGAGTTGCCCATAATCGACCTCGGAGCATTGCAAATTGGTGTCCATCATAAACAAGTGGGAAACCCCCGAGAGGCATGTGATTACAGTTGACCAGATCTGAATGAATAGTACAAGTCCGTACTGTGACATTAAATAATTGTACCAACTGCATATCTTTGTAATAAATACTTATGTACTATGTTGGGATTCCCCCCTCCTATATAAAGGGGACCCTTATCATTTGTTTCACACATAATATTAAATACAAGAACATTCTCAGTTCTCTAACATAATCATTTTCCCCACTTTTGATTCCTTTGATTTATTGCTTACATTTATTGTGTTTTATTTATTTTTCTTTGTTTATTACTCATCATTGATCATAAATAGCCGCCTTCGATGCCCTTAACACTGTTAGACCTTTATCCGTCATTCACTACTGTCACCGAGCTTCAACCTCGATGTCATATCTCGGCCAGCCCGAGACCTCGATTTAAGGCAGTCTGGTTTGCCTATCTCTATTCCTTTTTACTCTTATCTCATTTCCTTTTCTCATACTTAGAATCTATTTCTTAACAACTAGTATTAAAATAAATCATATATTTTTAGAACCACAAAACAAATTTAATTGTAATTACCATTTTCAAGGTAAACAAGGGGAAAAACCCTAATATAAAACATTTCTAATTATGACAAAGAATACTATTGGTACAGCTGTATAACGATTCAGTACGGAGTTCTACTATTTCTTACAAATCCTATCTGTCCTAACCACGTGTCCTTGGAAATTTCCTGCTTTTTCTTGACTGTCATCAATTTTGCACTGCCTCGAGGTAGGCCGTGTCGGGCCTTTGATGTGCCTTCTTGAAGTGTATGTTCCGAGATCGACTCGAACTTTACTTGAACCCTTCTAGCTTTGACTCGGCTCAATAGAGAGTCGAAATCAAACTCCTCCGATTTCGGTCGTATATGGATAACAATGCTACCTCGAAATCTCCGAATAATATGGATCTGGTGCACTAGTAGCTACCACGATCAGTAACACCTACATCCTCACATGATGTGCAAAGTTTAGTGTGAGTACAACCGACCACATGTACTTAATAAATAACAAGCCTAACCTCAGGCTGAAAGCAGTGAAAAGCTTGACAAGGTCCAATATTCATTTTCAACACCCATAATCAATAATAACAATATAATAATATCAAATGGAAATGAAACTCGATAGTATCAAGTTCAACTTTACTACCTAAACATGAAACTAAGCATGCTTTCCAAATATATCAGTCACGACATCAACATTAAAGGCAACACAAATCATGTAGCACGAGGAAAGTACAACACTATCCTTGCATGAAAAGTATTCATGTTAAAATCAATATTATCACAGTGAAATTATAGATAAACAAAAATCAACAAAAACACAATGCCTAGCACAATTGCCCCTCAATCATACTCCTAGCATGCTCACGGTGCCTAGCTGGTTCCCCTGAATCATAACACATACTCACACTTGGCACTGTACAGGTATCAGGCATAAGCCCCTAACTTAGCACATATCATGTGCCTACACTAATAGGGTATACCAAACTCCGAAAGGGCGAATCTTAGCCTAAGTGTTGACGGATCAAAAGCAACGATCATATCACAAAGCCTAATATGGGGCCTGACGTAGCATCCCTTCAAAATAAATATCACACTCACCAATCAATGCCACTCAGCCCAATATGGTCCTGGATGCAAATGCCACCTCACAATAAATATACACGAATCAACGACCAAAAATCAGTTATCAATCCGCTCAAGTCTCAATATGCTCATATCTCATTATACCATACTCAAGGACACCATAGGGAATATGCCAACATGCGCTCGACTCAACCCGTGTCACACAAATGAGGAGACTAATGACATGCAAGATAACATATGAAGAGTTCACAAGACAAGGATATAATACGCATATATGGTATCGTGATTCAAAACATGACTATAGCAAAGGCAAACAACTCAACATTGCAAAAATAACTATATCATGTCTCAAACAGTTAAGTACAAATCCTATACTTGATTTATAAAATGGATAATAGCTCACGTAGCCATACGAGTGGAGAAACACGGAAACAACAAGGCATGATAGCAAAATAAGGCACGTAATAGCTTAAGGGCTATCCGGATCATGAATAACCATGATGCATGAGTGTACGCTCATCATCTCACATTTGCGTCACCCCCAACATATCATAAATATCATAACCAATGATGACATTACCCTCAAACCAAGCTTAGGCAAGATACTTACCTTAAAGTGCGGAAATCAATACTCCAAAAATTCCCGTTCCTCTTGAATCGACCTCTGAACAAGTCAAATCTAGCCAAAAAACTCAATAGCGTAAAAGAAGGCTATAGGAATTGATTCCAAATAATAAAGCTCCATTTTTATCAAATTGCACAAAGTCAAACAAAAAGTCAACCTGAGTCCCCATCTCAAAACCCGCCGAAAGTCACAAATCCCGATTACCCATACTAATACGAGTCCAATATACAAGTTTCGTCGAAATCCGACACCGTATCAGGGTTGAATCCCCATATTTCACTCTTCAAAATCATATTCAAACTCCCCAAATTTCTCTCTTAGATTTCATCAAGCAAAAGAAGAAATCAATGATAGAATAATGAATAATAATCAAGTTCGAGTTAAGAAAACTTAGTCAATCCAAGTGGGTGAAAATCGCCTAAAACTCACCCCAATATGAGCTCCCAATCTAAAAATATGGTAAATGAAGTCAACCCCTCAACAAAAATATTTTTCTCACTAAAATAACATATAAAGTGCCGACCACTTGCACCTTTGCACGCCGCTCGCATCTGTGGCTCAGTAGGTTCGGCCAAACTACGCACATCTGCAAGCTTTAAGTCCTAGTCCTGCCATCGCAGGTGGGGACTTCTCCCTCGCAAGTGCGACATAGAATATGCGTACCACACATTGCATATGCGGTGCACCAGCACTTGACCTTACAAGAAACATCAAAACGGTTAGGAACCTATCCAAAATACACCTGATTCCCTCGAGACCTCTTCCAATCCAACAAACTAGTTCAAAAGTATTACACGTACCTACTTAAGTCCTCACATCACACAAAGCAATATCAAAACAACAAATCACAGCTCAATTAAAATTTAATAAACTAATCTAACTTTCAACTTTCAAACTCATGTCGAACCACGTCTAACTAACTCGGAATGATGCTAAATTTTGCACTCCAGTCATAAAGCACCACATGAGCCAATCCCAAGGCTTGAAATCCCAAACCGACCCCGATAACCACAAAGTAAACTATGAGTCAAACCTATAAATTCTCCGAACTTTCAAGTTTTCATCATTCGACAATTAGAGCCAAAACAATTTAAGAACCTCCAAATCCATATCTGGACATACACCTCAATAAAAAATCACCATATAAACCTATTGGAACCATCAAAATACCAATCTAAGATCATCTAATCGGAAGTTAAATCTTGTCTGATTTTACAACTTAAAGTTCCAACCAAGGAACTAAGTATTCCAATTCATTTCAATACCTTTAGAAAAAAAAAACCAACCATCCCCTCCAGTCACATAACAACAAACAAGAATACCACAAGCATCAAATAGGGGAATGGGTCTCAAATACACCAAACGACCGAGTCGATCATTACTTTCTCCTCTCTTAAACATATGTTCATCCTCGAAAATGTTTAGAGTCATACTAGGATGCCATAATAGTTGAGAATATGTGCTCAGCATATCATGCTCGGTCGCCCAAATCACCCTCTCTACAAGTTGACCTCTCTACTAAACCTTCACAGATGCAATATTTTTTCTACCTTAGCTTCCGAATCTGCCTATCGAGTATGACCACCGACTCATCATCATAAGTCAGATCCTTGTCCAACTGCACCAAGTTGAAATCCAACACATGTGACCGATCCTCATAGTACTTCTGAAGCATGGAAACATTAAATACCGTGTGACTGCTAACAAGTATGGTGAAGCAAGTAGGTAAGCCACCTCACCAACTCTTTCCAACACCAAGAATGGACCAATATATTGGGGGTCACTTTGCCATTCTTCCCAAATCTCATCACGCCTTTCATAGGCAAAAATTGAAGAATAAAATTCTAACCCTCAATGAAATCCACATCACGAACCTTCCTGTCTGCATAACACTTTTGCCTAGATTGTGCTGCGCAAAGTTGCACCGGAATAAATTTCACTTTCTCAAAAGAATCACGAACTAAATATGTGCCCCAATAACCCAGACTCACGAGGCTCAAATCAACCAACCGGTAAACGACAGTGCCTTCCATATAAGGCCTCATAAGGAAGCATCTAGATAATAGACTGATAGTTGTTGTTGCATGCAAACTCTGCTAATGGAGAAATTGGTCTCACTGGCCTCCAAAATCTCTGACATAGGCCCTCAATATATCCTCCAAAATCTGAATAGTCCACTCGATTGCCCATCTGTCTGTGGGTAAAATGTAGTATTAAGCTCATTATGCATGCCCAACTCACTTTGAACCACTCTCCATAAATGTGAAGTTAACTCAGTGCATGAGATATAGAACAATGTCCTTCTAATGTATATCATAGCCAACTACACTGAAGCTAGCTAATGTATATCTGAGCCAACTACTCTGAAGTGTAGGAAGCCATGACTGGAATTAAATGCACAAACTTGGTCAGTTTGTCCACTATGACCCAAACAACGTCAAATCTCCTCAATGTCCATGGCAAACCTACCACTAAGTCCATGGTGATGTGTCCCCACTTCCACTCTAGTATATCTAATATTTGAAGAAAACCACGAGGTCTCTAATGCACATACATGATCTGCTGACAATTCAAACACCGAGTAACATATCCAACAATGTCCTTCTTCTTCCTCCACTATTAGTAATGCATCTTCACATTACAGTTTATCTTCGTAGTACCTGGATGAATTGAATACCATGAACTATGAACCTCGTCAAGAATAGACTCCCTCGGGCCATCTACATTAGGAACATAAGTTCATCCTGAAGCCACAATACACCACTATCACCAATACTCACCTCTTTAGCACCACCTCGTTGCACTATGTCCTTAAGGACAAATAAATGGAGATCGTCATACTGACGAGCCTTAATGCGCTCAAACAAGGATGACTGAGATACAACACAAGCAAGGACACTTCTAGGCTTCGAAATATCGAATCTCAAAAATTTATTGGCCAGGGCCTAAACATACACAACCAACGGTTCCTCCCTAGTTGGAGTAAATGATAAACTCCCCATTCTCTCAGGTTTTCTACTCAAGGCATTTTCTACCACATTAGCCTTCCACGAATGATAATGAGTAGTGATACCATAATTTTCAACAACATCAACCATCTCAGCTACGTTAAATTTAAGTTTTTTTGTTGATGTTGGAGACTCAGATGATCAATACACACCTCACAAGACACGCCATATAAGTAATCCTCCAAATATTGAGCACGTGTAAAATATTTGCTAACTCCAAATCATGCATCAGGTAATTATTCTCATGTGGCTTCAACTGGGAAATGCATATGCAATAACCCTATTGGTCTCCATCAGCACACACCCAATGCCAACCCGTGATGCATCACAATAAGTCGTACATGACACTGACCGTGAAGGAAAAACCAATAGTGGAGCCGCAGTCAAAGCAGTCATGAACAATTGAATGCCCTTCTTGCACTCATACGACCACCCGAATGGAGCGCGCTTCGGAGTCAGCTTAGTTAATAGGGATGCAATAGATTAAATTCTCTCTATGAAGCGATAGTAACACCTAACCAAACAAAAAAAACTCTTGATCTCTATTGTGGTAGAAGGTATGAGCTAACTTTATAATTTATCAATATTGTTCAGGTCTACCTTGATCCCATCACTAGATACCACATGACGAAATAATGCTATCGAGTCTAACAAAAACTCGCACTTGGAGAACATATCATATAACTTCTTCTCCCTCAACGTCTAAAACACAATCCTAAAATGTTGCTTGTACTCTTCCCTACTATGAAAATGCACCAATATATCATCTATGAACACTATGACAAAAAAAAATCAAATACGGCTGGAACACATTGTTCACCAAATGCATGAAAGCTACTGTGGCATTTGTCAAACCAAAAAGACATCACAAAAAAGTAATAATGCCCATAGAGAGTCTGAAAAGCAGTCTAAGGGATGTCTGAAGCACTAACTCCAGTTGGCGATACCCCGATCGCAGATCAATCTTTGAGAACACCCTGGCACCCCTAAGGTAATCAAATAAATCATGAATGTGTGGCAGTGGACACTTCTTCTTGATGGTATCCTTGTTAAATTATCATTAGTCAATACACATTCTCGTAGACTCATCCTTCTTCTTATTCAACAATTACTACAACTATTCCTTCAATTTCCTCAACTTTGATGGATCAATGTGATACGAAGGAATCGAAATAGGCTGAGTTCCAAATGCCAAATCAATGCCAACATCAATATCCCAATAGAGTGTCATGCCCGTCAGGTCTACAGGAAAAACATCAAGAAAGTCCCTCACTACTAGAATTGACTCAGCAGTAGGAGTGTCAGCACTAACGTCTCTCACAAAATCTAGATACGTCAATAATCCATTCTCGATCATCCATTAGGACTTCAAGAATGAAATATTTGTGGTAGGAGTACAATCAAGAGAACCCTTCCACTCCAACATCGGCAACCTTGACATGGCCAATGTCACAGTATTAACATGACAATCAAGAATAAAATGGTACTAATATAACTAAGCCATACCCAAGATCACATCAATATCAACCATACTAAGCAATAGAAGTTTAGCACTAGTCTTATAACCACCAACAGTCACCATATAAGACAGATCTACACGATCCACCACAATAGAGTAAATAACATGAGTAGACAAATTCACATGAGTATGAAGAGAACCACAAGGAATATCAAGATAAGAAAAAAGTATGATGACACATATGAATAAGTAGTACCTGGTTCAAATATTACTGAAGCATCCTTGTGCACACAGAAACAGTACAAGTAATAACTGCATTAGATGAATTGGCCTTGGTCCTCCCTGGGAACTCATAGAATTTGGCATGACCTCCACTGGACTAAGCTCCCCTTCTCAGATTACCACGTCCTCGATGAACGACACCCCGAGCTGGCTGAGCAAGTAGTGTAGCAACGGGCACAAAAATCATAGTCTGATTTCCTTACTACCCTCACCCCCCTTTGAAAATAGGGGCAATATCTCTAGACATGCCCTAACTCTAAACACTCATAGCAACCTCTGATCAGAATCGACTGTTGGGCCTGAGTCGGACCTTTTTAATAAGAATGTCCACTAGAAGTACTATGTATCGAAGAACTCTGTGATAGAGCGCGAAGGGAAATCTATGCTGGATGTCCACTGAGTGTAGACTGCACAAAAGCTCCTCGCCTGGGTGGTGGTTACTGATAATCTAGACTTCAAGAATGTCCTCTTTCAATCGACGTTAACCTAAAGACAAATTGAACTTCTCTTATATGCTCGTAAGATTCTAAACTTCCAACCAAGTGTTTGACTCATGCCTAAGAACTTCGGATCACAACTAAACATTGCGCACAAAATCATCATAGTCAACTCCATGTCAAACCTATGAATTTTCAAAATCTTTAAATTCTCAACTTTCGACAAATAGGGCCAAAATATCCTAGGAACCTCCAAACCCAAATACGGACATACACCTATGTCAAAAATCACAATTCGAACTTATTGAAACATCAAATCACCAATCCAATGTCGTATACTTAAAAGTCATACCGATGTTTTATATTTCAACACAACACAAAGGGGGGGGGGGGGGGGGGGGGGTGATTTGTGTGGTATCCAATTTTTGCATGCATTGGATTATAGAAGGACCTGGTTCTTCTGTGCGTTCCTTAATCTATCGTTACGGAATAAGTAAAGCATAAATTAAAGAAGGCAAGCTTTTTTACATTGAAAACACCCTGCTCAAAAGGTGAAAAAACCACGGCCTACTTCCTAGTAGGATTTTTCCAAAACTTCACTACAACTCTATGCCAAACAACAATGTTCACAAGCCTCTTATAAGCCTAAGGATTAAGTTACAACCCTTGTACCAGCAAGCCACAGGCTCTTGCAACTTCTTCAAGTCAACTCTAACATAAACAATAAAAGTCAAGTACCTAGTACAAACGATTCTAAGAAAAGCTGAAAGGCAAAAAAGCTCCTACTACAATGAAATAAGAATTAAAGACAAGCACATGAAACTTGTTCTTCAATCTGGTTCATATATCTTCAAGTTTGCACTCTATACAGTCGTAGGAAATGCTCAGCTATATGAACTTCACTATGTATGTGTTACCTGTACAATAGAACATAACATATATATAAAGAGTTACTGGGAAAAGGATTAACTAGAAACCAGGTGCTTTACTATTCATGAAGAGTGCTAGTTATCTTTAACATCTAACTCTTCACTTATCTTGGATAGAGTTCTATTAAAGTAAGGAGTCCCGCTCCTTATTAATTATGTAATTTTTTCGTTCAGGTAATATAAAAAAATAGTAACTTATACTTATGCCTTACACGTACATTCTTTTTTGTTCACTCAGACGGCGACGTGTTTACATTGTCCATGGACTTGGTTAATGCATGTGTTCCTTTATCAATCATTAAAACCAAAACCGCTCAGGTCGCAGATTCCCCCTTTTTGATGAAGTCAAACTCTATGCTTTTCAGATGCCGAAACATGTGTCAACTCATCAAACACAATGATAGGACACTTTCCATTTAAAGTTACACATCATCAAGGACCAGGTTTATTAGGTTATAAACATCATAGAACAAAGTAAAAACACACCTTATCTTCCTCCTTTTGGCATGATCGAAAAGTTGCATAATCAAGTTAAGTAACAATATTTGAGCAGATCTTTCTCATAGCATCCAGGGTGACCTGAAATGCAATCATTCATTCAATCTTCTCTTTTCAATCTAAGGGTATTAGCCATCCAAGGAATATCAACAAACAATTACAGCAAAAGACATTAATTACATTGATTGATAAAATCCTACCAAAAATCATAAGAAGAAATTAAAACATAGAACCCCGAGCAAAAAAATAGAAAAATCCCACTCGGGTCACTGGTTAAAAACTGGGCTAGGAAAAGTTTAGTACTAGGAATGACAAGGTTCTTGGTTCTTGCCATAAAGAAATTTAAGCATATCTTGAAGAATACCATCACTCTTCTCTTTCTCCTTTGCAAGCTCAGACTTGAGAGGGTCCTATCTCGACATCTTCTTCAGCCAGACTTTTCTTCGGCCTTTTAATCTCAGCATCCTTAGCCCCACTCTCCTACTCCAATGCTCTAGAATTGATGTTCTTAGGTACCCTCTTGGATGAACCAGGTTCGTTGGGCACACTTTTAATTTGGTAGTAACAGTCACTCAATGTTCCGGTCTGAAAGTAATCTTTACTAAGACAAATTTCCCATTTTTGAGGGAAACCTTAAGGCGGGGAAGCACCACAGTAAGAATGAAGCCATAGGGAATGGTGATAATCGGCTTAATGTACGCATATTTTGATATATATCACATCATATTTTGCTCATGTATCGACGCTTTGAGATGTTTAATATGATGATTTTGTGCTAAATTGTGAAATTTCTATGTGTAGGAATCATTCGGGTGCAATTTAGGACGAAATAGAGGGAATTGGAGCGAAATCAGGACAAAATGTTAAAAAGTGAAATTTGAGGGCCAGAGCCAGGGTGAGGCGCTGGCTGTGACGCAGTTTATAGCAGTTGAATTATTTTAGTGCCAGGGTCATCGCCCCACGCTGCTCTGGACGCTCAAAATGGGAAATTGGCCAGTTTTGACTAGGACTCGGTGACATCGACCCCAAGACGCTCCCAACACATATAAAAGCCAACATAAACCTATTTTGAAGAGGATGACATGATATTTAGAGGAGAACAAAAGTACGAAATACTCTCGAGCATGGATTTGAGCAATTCTTCCATTCTTCCTCTTGTATTCATTAATTTTATGTTTGAAAATATTAATTTTGACGATTGTATGAACATGGATGGATAAGAACCTTATTGTTCTAGGGTCATGGGTATACATGACTTTTGATGTTTGATGTTTAATTTGACGAAGTTGATTTTATTATATTGGGTTGTTTATTTAATTTTGTTTTTAATTATTTTGCTGAGTAGAACTTCAAAGTGGGAATTCTAGATTGCATATAGAACTAGATAGAGAAGGTTCTTGAAATCGGGCATCAGGGAACATATTCGCGGTTAGGTTAGAAATATACATAATTGTCTTGCTTGGTTGAAATATAGGAAGTGTAAAGGCATTCTTGTTAGTCTTAATTCCATAGACATATAGGCATTAAGTTAGTTTGAATAGGCGAGTAAGAACTCAACAGATTCTTATGAGAAATATTAACCCTACCAATCAACAACCTAGATAAATCAATTAGTCATTATAAGCCAAGAACACAACACGATTGTTAGCTAACCCGTGACCCTGAAATATTGTCTCCTATTTATTGTTATCCGAATTATTTAAGTGTTGTGGTTAATATCTGGTTATTTCATTACTTGATAGTTTTTAGGTAGTAAATTATCTATTTTGTGAGAAATCTCTTTAATCGATAAGTTATTTAAGTTTGAATCAGTGGAAAGTTAATCATAAGTCTTCATGGGAACGATACTCTACTTACTACTCTATTACTTGAATCAGTTTGAATGCAATATTGCATGACTGTCATGCTTCGCCATATGGAGGTCATCACGGTGGGGATAGAACCACCGAAAGAGTGCTACAATCAGGTTTCTATTGGCCAAAAATGTTAACGGATTCACATGCCTTTGTTAAAACTTGTGGCAGATGCCAAAGAACCAGAACTATCATGAAGAAGCACGAGATGCCTTTGTAAAATATTCTAGCGGTAGAACTTTTTGATCTTTGGGGGATTGGTTTCATGGGACCGTTCCCATATTCTAATGGTCACAAATACATCTTGGTGGCGGTCGAATATGTTTCTAAGTGGGTGGAGGCCATTTCTCTTCCTACCAATGACACAAAGGTAGTGGTAAACTTTGTAAAGAAGCACATCTTCCCGCGCTTTGGGACTCCAAGAGTGTTGATAATCGACGGAGTAACTCACTTTTGTAAAAAATGGCTGAATAATGTTCTTTCAAAATATGGAGTTAAGCACAAGGTTTCCACCACATATCATCCCCAAAAGAGTGGTCAAGTAGTAGTTTCAAATAGAGAGGTAAAGCAGATTTTGGAGAAAACAGTAAGTGGGAATAAAAATGATTGGGCCAGAAAGTTGTATAACGCATTATGGGCATATCAAACTGCATACAAGACTCCCAAAGGTACTTCTCCGTACATGTTGGTTTATGGGAAGGCATGTCACTTGGCCGTCGAGCTTGAACACAAAGATTATTATGCGATCAAAAAGCTAAATATGGATATGGTCTTAGCTGGTGGAAATAGAATGGGCAGTATGTAATGTATGTATTGAGTGGTCGGGTAGTCATGATTTATCAAAAAATAAAAAAAATAATGAATAAAAAAATTCAGCGAAGTGAGCGCCAGCCAGCGCCCCACCCTGACTTTCCAGCAGCTAAAATAAAGTTCAACGCCAGCCCCAGCGTGGGGCGCTGGGCTGCCGGTCAGGTATGTTTTGTTTTCTTTATTTATTTAAAATTCCAAACCCACATCAGCCAACCCAATTACCCACATACACACACAACAAAACCCATACCCAATTACCCAAACCCCATCCCCACATAAATTAAAATAACTAAAACCCTGTAACGACCCAACCGGTCGTTTTGCGTATTAAGATCTCGTTTCCTTAAATGAAACCTTCCATAGCGTCTATTCGTGCTTTATGACTCGCAGGAGCGGGTGGCTCGGGATTTGGGAATGATTTGGATGGTTTAGGAACACTTGGTTCTTTAAGGCTGGCCTATTTGGCCATGTTTGACTTCGGTCAACTTTTTGAGCAAACGACCTCGGAATCGAGTTCTGAGAGCTCCAGTAGCTCCGTATGATGATTTCAGACTTAGGCATATGTTCGGCTCGGGTTTCTGATGACCCGGGAGCATTTCAGAGCCCGAAATGGAAAATAGGATTTCCTTAAGGTTAGAATTTGGCCTGGAACGGGACTTCATGCTATCGGGATCCGAATGGAATTCCGGGACTGACAATAGTTCCGTATAGTCATTTGAGACTTGTCTCCAAAATTTGGGGTCATTCCGAGTAGTATAGACTCGTTCGGCACAATGTAATGAATTCTAGAATTTCAAAGTTCTTAAGTTTGATTAATTTGGTTTCGGGGTTGAATTTTGAGTTCCGTTGTTGTTTTTCATGTTACGGAAGTTCGAGCGAGTCCGTATCATAAATACAGACTTGCAGATGCTTTTGGATGGGGTTCCAAGGGGCTCGGGGGTGTTTTAGACCCCCGGGAGCTAAGTTGGAAAACAAGAAAAATCTGCTATCTCGTTTCCTTCTCTGCAATCGCAGAAGGTGGGTTGCGATCGCGGAGAAGGATTTTGCTAGGCTAGTGATTTTTCACTGCGATCGTAGCCTCCTCTCCGCGATCGCAGGGTTCTGGGTCCCAAAGCTTCGTGATCGCAGCCCTTTCACGCGATCGCATTGAGTCGCAGTTGGGTCGGGTTAAATTGTTCATCGCGATCACAAGACCTCTGCCGCGATCGCAGAGGTCAGACCAGATGATCTTCGCGATCGCAAGACCTCTGATGCGATGGCAGAGGTTAGTCTGGTTGCCCTTCGCGATCGTAGGCCTAGTGTCGCGATCGCAGTTAAGCTTTTCCTGGGCAGTATTTAAATGCCCAATTACGGGTTTTCTTCTTCATTTTCAATACCCAACCTCCATTAGAGCTCCTCCAAGCTAGGGAAAGGGCTGCACAAGTTCAAATTCATCAAGGTAAAAAATTTCTAGTCCGTTTTCATGACTTTGTAACATTAAATTCAAATAAAATTCTCTTCCAATTATCTTAAAATTCATAGGAATTGATAGAAAATGTGGGGTTTTGGGAAAATGGTGAGACTTCATTTTTTAGCCATAAATTCCTAAATAAATTATGTTATTTCGATCCTTAGGCTTCGGGTAATTTAATCCTTCAAGAATTTTCAAATCCAAAAGCGTGGGCCCATGGTCGAAATTTCAAGAATCGCCAAGAATGTTAAATTTTAGGAATTCTTGCTAATTCTCCTTCTTGAGCCTTAAATTTAATTCAATTATGCTATGTTTGGTTAGTTGTGAACCGTCGAGAGTAGTTTCGGAGTTTCGGGCGCATCTTTTGATCCGATCCTTGGTCCGAGGAGTGCTTTTATCGAGGTCAGTCTCCTTTCTAACCTCGTAAGAGGGAAATTGTCCCTCTAGGTAACCTTGTTTGCTATGTGAACTTGTTTGGGGGCTACGTACGCATCGAGTGACGAGAGTCCGTACATAGTGGCTATTACTGCTTCATTCGGGTAGTTAGGACCCAGCATACTCATTGTTTCCTCTGTTGTAGCATAGATATTACTTGTATACTTGTGTGATTAGTATTATTGTCTTTGAACGTGTGGTACTTGGCTAGATTTAAGAGTGATAAGAGAGCCACGACAGAGCGATGATTGATTATATTATGGGATCGGGACGTACGCCACGGCAGAGTGATGATTGATTATATTATGGGATCGGGTCGTACGCCACGGCAGAGTGATGATCTATTATATTATGGGATCAGGTCGTACGCCACGACAGAGTGATGATTGACTATATTATGGGATCGGGTCGTACGCCACGGCAGAGTGATGATTTATTATATTATGGGATCGGGCCGTACGCTACGGCGAGATTGAGACTACCAGGGTGGGATCGGGTTGTACGCCTCGGCGAGATTGAGACTACTAGGGTGGGATCGGGTCGTACGCCACGACGAGATTGAGACTACCAAGGTGGGATCAGGCCGTACGCCACGGCGAGATTGAGACTACCAGGGTGGGATCGGGTCGTACACCACGGCGAGATTAAGACTACCAGGGTGGGATCGGGCCATACGCCACGGCGGATATCAAACTTGTTTGATTTGAGATTGTTATTTGATGCCGGGTATTGATGTACTTGATTATTTCTTTAACTTGCCTACAGATTTCTTTACATCCTTCTTACTTTGCGATTGTTGAACCTTAGTGAGTATCGAGTCCACCTCTCGTCACTACTTCTTCGATATTAGACGGGATACTCACTAGGTATATATTTATATATATGTACTCATGCTGCACTTTCTTTCCTTTTTCTGTACTTGACTGTAAAAGTCCAGAGGCTGGTCCATCTGATTTTCAGGCCGGTGCCAGATATAGATAGCGTGGTCATACTTCACAGTGAGCTGCTTTCCTTGCGACTCCCTAGCAGCACCCTGCAGTTTTCTTTTGTTATGCTCTCTGTCTATTTCACTCTGACTGAGACCCTGTATTTATATATGTTGTATTCATTGTATATTCAGTAGTTGCCCGTGACACTAGTTCCTGGCACACACGCGGTACATGTATTTTGTTTGGGTTTGGATTGTATATCTATGTGTATGTTCTATTTCGGCCTTGTATTTACTATGATTTTTCCTTCACTCAGGGCTAGTATCATGTTAGTTGTAATAAACTGGTAATCATTGGCTGATTTGATTGAATGGGAAGGGTATCACTTAGTGAATGTTACATTGGCTTGCCTAACCCCGCTATTGGGCGCCATCGTGACCTGAATTAGGATTTGGGTCGTGACAAACCCAAACCCCCCCCCCCCACCATCACGCTAAATTGCCGAACTCCTCTCTTCTCTTCGGCCTCGTTTTCTCTTTTCTCTCTGTCAAGCTCTCAATTTTTCTTGCTCACTTCAATCTCAAGACTTAAAGGTATGTTTCTTCTTGTTATCTCTTTTCTTGTATTTTTGAAGTTCTTAGGTAATTGTAGTCTTCTTTCTCCCCCAATCCCCAAATCCCCTAGGTTTATTTAACATTCATTAATGTTATTGTGGGTGGAATAAGTATACACGAAATTGGTGCAGGCCTGGAAAGATCCCCCATTCTTTTGCAGGCCTCTCACGATGCTGTCGTGGCTGAAAGAGATGAGTTAAGAGCTTAAGCTGAACAGTGGGAGAAATATTATGAAGCTCTTGAAGACAAAGCAAGCGTCGATGTTAGCTAGGCTTATTTAAATGCCCGTCTTGACACATTGACAGAAATGGACCAAGAGGGTTTTGACTTGGAAGCCGAAATTGCTAAAACCAGAGAGACGATTGAGATGTCTCAGCAAAGTCAGAATCTTTCTTCACCTGAGGTTGAGGTCCCTGTTTCTCGTGTCTCTCCATCTCAAGATGCTCCTCCTGCTAGTGAAGACATCCCCCCATCTGGAAATGTTTAAAGAACTTGGTTATTCCTTTTTTTTTAATTTGTAACAATTGGTGGTTACCCCCAGTCCCATCGGGGGTAAAGTCTCAACTTTATAATTGCGTAAATATACAAAAGAGAGATATGAATTTCACATTTTTTTTTAACAATGTTTTGAAGAAAAGTTTTGTATCATTTCCAACTTTCATAACATTTTACATATGTTTATGTATCGTCCATAACTCATTTGTAATTTTTTTTTTCTTTCAACAGATTTGATATGAACTTGTATTTCGTAACTATTTTTCTTTTGCAATAGTGTTTTCGAATTAATACAAAGGAATAAATGTTTTCATTTATAACAGTTTTTTTGAATAAATATAAGGATAATGCTTTTTTCGCCCGTAACTGTATTTATTTACAACAGTTTTTGAATAAGTACAAGGATGTTGTCGTAACTGTTTTTATTTACTACAATTTTTAACTAAGTACTGGGATATGCATTTTTATTCGTATATAATATTCTTCCTTTAACCTAAACATTCGTTTATATTTACGAATATGTTTTTGAAGGTTTCTAAATCAGGCTTTGTGCTTTTGTCTTCGGCTATTTGATTTTGCTCATAGTCCTTGACTTGTTTGGGAAGATAGATCTTCAGGCTTGAGCTTTGAATTTTTGATAGTCTTTTTTGCTTCTTCTTTTCCTTCCATATTGTATAGTCCCCCAAGTGTCCGAGCTTTGAAGAATGAAATCTCTAGCACTTGACTATTCCTTCCTTGTGGTCCTTTTCCTGAAAAGGAAAAACATACGGGACTCGAAGGTATATAGTTTTCTTTAGATGATGACCGCTTAACCCTTAAAAACATCCATTAGAAAGTTGTAACCCTAGACCGAGAATTCAGTTACTTCCTCATGTCTAT
Source organism: Nicotiana undulata (assembly GCA_005239495.1). Classification (NCBI taxonomy): domain Eukaryota; kingdom Viridiplantae; phylum Streptophyta; class Magnoliopsida; order Solanales; family Solanaceae; genus Nicotiana; species Nicotiana undulata. The sequence continues at coordinate 36,768 of ML269402.1, read as the reverse complement.
GCAGTTTTAATATCATCATCTGGTGATGGGTTAGCTTTTTGCCTATCATCTAGAAAAGTTAGTACAATTTTAACTATGCAAAACTGAAATCGAACGTAATGATACCTGACCGGGGTATTCCTTTTACTCAAAAGTAATACTTCTTCAAATGAACAGCATTCCAATAGGTTGGTAAGATTCTGCCGTCCATCACCTCCAGCTCATAAACGCCTTTTCCAGCGATGCCACGGACTTTGTAAGGTCCTTCCCAATTTGGATTTAGCTTTCCTGCATCAGCTTCCTTCGTTGATTAGAAGACTTTTTTGAGAACGAACTCCTCAATTTTGAAATATTTGAGGTGAGCTTTTCTGTTGTAATATCGCTCTATAATTTGTTTTTGGGACGCAATACGTATTAGTGCAACTTCTCTTCTTTGCTAGAGCAAATCCAGATTATTCCTCAACTCGTCGTTGTTTGTTTCTTCCATTGCTTTTTTGAACCTTGTGCTTGGTTCGCCGATTTCCACCGGTATTAAAGTTTCTGAACCGTAAACAAGCGCGAATGGAGTCTCTCCCGTAGCTGTTTTTGTTGTAGTTCTGTAAGCCCATAATACTGCCAGTAGCTCCTCTGGCAGTTTCCCTTGGGTGTTTCCAACCGTTTCTTTAGGTTATTGACGTTGAATTTGTTTTTTGATTCGGCTTGCCCATTAGCCACGGGGTGATATGGTGATGAAGTGATTCGTTTGATTTGTCAACTTGCAAAGAATTCTGTGATTTGTGAGTCTGTGAATTGTAGGCCATTGTCACATACGATCTCCTTCGGTATTCAAAAATGGAATATTATGTGTCTCCATATTAATCTTTTCACTTCTTTTTCTCGTACCTGTTTAAAAGCGTCTGCCACGACTGACTTCGTGAAATAATCAATTAATACGACTAAGAATCGTACCTTTCATTTAGCTGGGGGAAAGGGTCCTACTATGTCCATGCCCCATTTCATGAATGGCCATGGTGATACCACTGGGTGAAGTAACTCTGATGGTCGATGCATATTGTTAGCATATCATTGGCATTTGTTGCATTTAGCTACGAAATTTTCAGCCTCTTCTTCCATTTTGGGCCAATAGTACCCTACTCTGATTAGGGTTTTGACTAAGGATCTTGCTCCCGCATGGTTTCCCCAATGTCCTTCGTGTACTTCCTTCATTACGTACTCCGTTTGATTGGGTCCGAGGCACTTTGCTAAGGGACCTCCAAACATTTTGCGGTATAAAGTATCACGAATGAGGCAGTATCGTGCAGCTTTTCTGCGAAGTGCTTGAGCTGCTTTTTTATCTTCTGGTACGGTACCATTATGCAAAAAAATTACAATTTCGTTTCTCCAATCCCAGGTTAAGTTTTTAAATGTTACCTCATTTTTGTCCTAGTCGATTGTTGAATGAAATAGGTGTATGACTATTGCATTGTCTTTATTTGTTACGTCAGTAACTGCTGCGAGGTTAGCTAATGCATCCGCTTATGCATTTTCCTCCCTAGGTATTTGCATAACTTTCCATGTCGGAATTGCCTTGCTATGTCTCGAGCCTTTTCTAGATATTGTTGCATCCGAACCTCTCTAGTGGTATAAGTCCCCTACATCTGGTTCACCACTAGTTGAGAGTCATTTTTTATCACGATCTGCTAGATCGAGAGTACTCGTGCCAGTTCAAGCCCTGCATTGACAGCTGCGTACTCTGCTTCATTGTTAGTTATGGGATAACATTTAATGGATTTTGGTATCATTTCACCCGTAGGTGATATTAAAACAATTCCCAAACTGGTTCCTTTTACATTAGAAGAGCCATCAGTAAATAGGGTCCATATTCCTGGATTATTCCCGTTAAAGAGTTGTAACTCTTTTTCCACACAAGGGATTATGCTAGTATTAAAATCAACGACGAAATCAGCTAAACTTTGAGACTTTATTGCAGTCCTAGGCTGATATATTATGTCATGTTCGCTTAATTCTATTGCCCACTTAGCTAATCTCCCTGATAACTCTTGTTTACGCAAAATATTTCTCAATGGGTACGAGGTCACAACAATGATTGGATGACATTGAAAATATGGTCTTAACTTTCTAGTTCCCATGATTAAAGCTAAAGCTAATTTTTATAGATGAGGATATCTAGTTTCAACATCTAATAAAGACTTGCTTACATAATAAATTGGAGATTGTTTACCTTTGTCTTCTCTTATCAGTACTACACTTACGACAATTTCTGCAACGGCAAGATAGACATACATTCTTTCCCCCTCTTTTGGCTTAGACAATAACGAGGGTTTTGATAGATATGCCTTCATATCTTTGAGAGCCTATTGACATTCTTCAGTCAATTCGAATTGATTATGCTTTTTAGAACTGAAAAGAATTTTAAACTCTTCTCCGAAGACTTGGAGATAAATTTTCCTAAGGCTGCAATTCTTCCTGTTAGCCTTTGAACTTCTTTTTTGCTTGTAAGTATATTGGGTATTTCATCAATAGCTTTAATTTGAGCAGGGTTTACTTCTATATCACTATTTGATACAAGGAAACCCAAAAACTTACCTGATTCAACGCCAAAAGTGCATTTTTCTGGATTTAGTTTCATGTTATAGCTGCGTAGGATTTCGAAGGTGATTGAAAGATGCTGGAAGTGATCTTCCGCTTGTGTAGATTTTACCAGCATGTCATCAATGTATACTTCCATGGTTTTCCCCAAATGTTCCTGGAACATCTTGGTCACTAGCCTTTGATACGTGGCTCCAACATTTTTCAGGCCAAATGGCATGGCTTTGTAACAGTAAGTCCCCTTGTTTGTAATAAATAAAGTTTTTCCCTCGTCTGAGGAATATATTTATATCTAATTATAACCATAATACGCATCTAGAAAGCTTAACAGTTCATGACCTGTAGTGGCATCAATCATTTGATCTATGTGTCGTAATGGAAATAAATCTTTAGAGCATTCTTTGTTCGAATCTATGTAATCTACGCATACTCTCCACTTACCATTCTTTTTGGGTACCACTACGGTATTAGCTAAACAATTAGGATATTTTACCTTATTTATTGAACCGATTTTCAAGAGTTTATGTACCTCTTCATCGATCACTTGGTTCTTGAATGGTCCTTGCTTTCTTTTCTTTTGCTTGATAGGTACGAAGGATGAATCTTCATTTAGTTTATGAGTCATCACTTGCGGAGGTATACCTGTCATGTCTGAATGGGACCAAGAAAAACAATCAGCATTAACTTTTAAATATTCAATTAACTTACCTCGTCTGCTGGGACATAGCCTCGTGCCTATGTGAACTTTTTGCTTAGGCTCTCGCTCGAATAGTGGAATAGCTTCGAGCTCTTCAGTAGTTGTTTTAATATGCTCGTCTTCTTCCAACTCCTGAATGACATCGGGTCTGGAATCCATGTATGTATGTTTTGATGGTGACTCTATGGTGATTTGGTTCACCTTCTCGTGTCTACTTTCTTCCGTACCTATTTGGTTACCAGTTTCTTCCATACTCGTTTGAGTGATTTCCTCATCTTTTGACTCTTATGCTACCTCTTTTTTGTTAGAGTGTGCTACTGAATTTATATTCATTGAAGTTTGTTGATTACCTCGGATCTGTTGAATCCCCCAGTTGGAAGGGAATTTAATTACCTGATGTAAGGTAGATGGTATTCCATATCGTGGGTCCATGGTCTCCCCATGACTACGTTGTAAGCCATATTGGTATGACTTGGAATTTTGTATTCTTGATTACTCCTTCAGCATAGGTATTAAGCTCAATTTCCTTTTTCTTTATTACCGTAGAGTTTCCAAACCCTGATAAGGCACGTGATTTTGGGATTATTAAATTCTCCATTAGCATTTCTTCCAAAACTCTCAACAAAATGATGTTGACTGAGCTACCTGGATTAATCAACACTCATTTTACGTTAGTGTCATGTATAAGTAGGGATATTACCAGTGCGTCGTTGTGAGGAAGCAGCACTCCGTTGACATCTGTTTCGGCGAATAATATATTGTCTGCTTCCATGTCTTCACGAATCCGCTTCCCGTGTGTAATGGTGAATTTTGTTGTTCTATTGCAGACTACCATGTTCACTTCTTCTCCTCCGTGTATCACATTAACTTTTCTATTCGGAGATGGTGGTTTTGGGATCTCTTGCATGTTCTTCATGTATGCATGTTTGCCTTTTTCACTAAACAATACTGTTAGATAGCCTTGTTTTAATAATGGTTCTACCTCACCTTGCAAAAATCTGCAATATGATGTTCTATGTCCATGATCGTTATGGAATTCGCACCAGAAGTCTGGATTCCTTCTGTTTTGATTTGATCTCATTTCTTTTGGCCATCGAACTTTATCGCCCATGTTTCTTAGTACTGTAATTAATTTTGAGGTACTTACATTGAAATTGTAGTCCCCAATTCTCGCGTTACCTCTATCCCTATCCTTTCTGGATCTTGAGGAGGATGAGCTCGTATCTCTACTTGACGGTCTATATTTTGACCGTGTGTTTTCAATCCTGGAACGAGTTTCTGGTCCCGGAGGTCCCAAATATGGGTCGTACTTGTTCTTACCTAATCTTTTTTCTAGTTCGGAGCATCTAGAAGTTGTTCGGTCTTCAGCTTTTGATTGAGCAAAGGTATCTTCTTCTATTCGTAGCTTGGTACTGTACCTGTTGTAGACATCGTTCCATGTCGTAGCTGGGAATTCCCTCAAGCTTTCCTATAGTCTCCTTGTAGCTTATGAGCTTTTGTCATTTAAATTTCTTGTGAATGCCATTGCTGCCCAATTGTCAGGTACCCTCGGTAGAAGCATTCATTCCCGTTGAAACCTGTCTATAAATTCACGAAGCAACTCTGCGTCTCCTTGTTTTATTTTGAATATGTCCTCCATTATTTTTTCCACTTTTTGTGCACCAGAATGTGCTTTTATAAAAGAATCTGCAAGCTCAGAAAAAGAGTCAATAGAATTTTCGGGTAGAAGAGAATACCATGTTAGTGCTCCTTTGGTGAGTGACTCTCCGAACTTCTTCACCAATACTGACTCAATTTCTTGTTTAGTCAGATCGTTGCCTTTTACCCTTGTAGTAAAAGAAGTTACATGATCACGTGGATCAGTTGTCCCACCGTATTTGGGAATATCACGCATTTTGAATTTCTTGGGAATAAGCAAGGGTTCTGCACTTGGCTTTAAAGGTTGTTGAGAATATCTATCAACGTCAATTCCTTTTATGACAGGTGGTACTCCAGGAATTTTCTCTATTCGATCGTTTCGTTCCTTCACCTGTTTCTGCAAAGTTAGTAATAAAGATTGTAATTCTGGATTATTAGACATACCTGGTCTTGCCTCGAGGGACTCATTTGGAGTATCTCTACTTCCTGAGCTTGCCAATCCGGATTGTGGATTTTCCACAGTTGCGGTGTTGTTAGGATGAGGTGTAGGTGACGCGACTGGTAGTCCCCTCACGAAAGTTTGCAAGGCTTGAGTCACATATTCACTAACCATTTGTTTTACAGTATATTGTTCTCCTGCTTGTTCATTCCCATTGTGATTATTGTTTTGAGTCGTAGATATCTCTGGGGAATGTTCCCTTGAACCTCGTGGGGATCCTGAAGGTGATTGAACTGGGGTTCCAACCCTCTCTTGGTTGTTGTCGTTGACGTTCGACATAATTCACAGAATGTTATTTGAGAAAAAACAAAGATTATCAGATTCCCGGTAACGGAACCAATTTGTTTAACCAAAGAATAAGATTCTTGGCCAAAACTATTTTAAGAAGAACACGGGTTTCTGATAACCAAGAGAATATGGAAATAATTATAAGTAAATTGGTAAATAGAAAGCAATAAAGATGCGCATAAAGTAAGTATATTTCAATAGTGGTTCGAACGTGTCCTTGAAAGTTATATTTTACTCCCTTTTATAGGGAATTTCTTAATATAACGTATACTCTTTTTAGTGATTGAGCATTAATGACTAATAATGACATTAATGTAACGTTACAATGATTAATCGTAACTGTTGCGTGAAGATTATGTAACATTTGTCTCATTATTGAAGATCCCGAATCTGCCCGTATTTCGCCTTGATTCATTCTTACCTTGTCTCTTTATATTCCCAATTAGGTTGAGATTCTCGTATCTGATGATCCTCTGGGTATGCTATTCCGTTCCTCTTTATCTCGTACCTCTTTATAGAGTCTTGTCCAGTTGTCATGTCATCATTTCTCCACATAGATTGTTGAGGCATCATAATTGTTACACGTGTGAAGCTCGTTTTTATCAATACATATTGTAGCTTGTTGCAATCTCTTGTAAGTCGTAGTTAGTGTACTAAATTATTGTAGTAATGTAGACTTCAACTTTGTTATGCTTGCACCATAGTTAAGTTACGGCCATGTTAGATTAATTGCATTGTATAGCATAGGGAAGTCTGAGTACCTATAGCCTTGTGATGACACAATGGTACACGTTGGATCAATATCATGATTCGATTACATCTAGCCTTCGGTTTTAAGTGTTGGGTCATATTGTATTTCACGATGACCATAGGCAAAATTTCTTGATTCATTCACATCTTTGTTCTTATCATGAGTAGGTTGAATGGCTCGTGACGACGTCACTAAAGGAAAAGGGGTGGGAAAGTCCTTCTTTACTGCCCCCCTCAAAAGAAACACAAGCAAGGAGAGAGTTCCTCACTACTAGAGTGTCAGCACTAACGTCTCTCACAAAGCTAGATACGTCAATCATCCCTTCTCAATCATCCATTAGGCCTTCAAGAATGAAATATTTGTGGTAGGAGTACAATCAAAAGAACCCTTCAACTCCAACATCGGCAACCTCGGCATGGCCAATGTCACAATATTAGCATGACAATCAAGAATAAAATGGTACTAATATAGCTAATCCATACCCAAGATCACATCAATATCAACCATACTAAGCAATAGAAGTTTAGCACTAGTCTCATAACCACCAACAGTCACCGTATAAGACAGATCTACACGATCCATCACAATAGAGTCAACAACATGAGTAGAAGAACTCACGTGAGTATCAAGAGAACCATGAGGCATATCAAGACAAGAAGAAAAGTATGATGATACATATGAATAAGTAGTACCTGGTTCAAATATTACTGAAGCATCCTTGTGCACACAGAAACAGTACCTGTAATAACTGCATTAGAAGAATTGGCCTCGGTCCTCCCTGGGAACTCATAGAATTTGGCATGACCCCTAGTTGACAGAGCTCCCCCTCTAGGATGACCACGTCCTCGATGACCTACACCCCCAGCTGGGTGAGCAGGTGGTATAGCAATGGGCACAAAAATCATAGCCTGATTTCCTTGCTGCCCTCAACCCTCTTTGAAAATAGGGGCAATATCTCCGGACATGCCCCAACTCTAAATACACATAGCAAACTCTTATCAAAAATGACTGTTGGGCCTGAGTCGGATCTTTTTAACAAAAATGTCCACTAGAAGAACTATGTACCAACGAACTCTGAGATGGAGCGCGATGGGAAATCTACGATGGAACTCCACTGAGTGTAGACTGAAAAGAAGCTGCCCGGCTGGGTGGTGGTTACTGATAATCTGGCCTTCTAGAATGTCCTCTTTCAATCAACCTTAACCTACAGACAAATTGAACTTCTCTTATATGCTCATAAGATTCTAAACTTCCAACCAAGCGTTTGGCTCATGCCTAATCACTTCGGATCACAACCAAAACTTTCACACAAAATCCATTCAAAAAAAAACTTAATATAATCCTTAAAACTACAATTGAAAGCAGATATCATCATAGCCCCCTTTTTTGCCTTCGGCTATTACCGGCTGGCAAGGATTAGCCCAACATTGGATTTGTTTGAAAACTACCAAGGTGGCATTCATTCAATCAAATCTTTTATGCACATGCCAGCCCTTCCCGTCCCTCTAGACCGATCGGAACAGACCAACCACATATGATTCAGCTCTATCTAGGGCCTCGAAATGGAGCATCCCTAAAGAATGAGTTTTTCTCTCTCATAAGGTGCTTATAGATGAAGGAGCTGCTTGGACTCAACTCCCAGTCAAACCTATGAATTTTCAAAATCTTCAAATTCCCCACTTCTGACAAATAGGGCCAAAATATCCTAGGAACCTCCAAATCCAAATATGGACATACGCTTAATTTAAAAATCACAATTGAAACCTATTGAAACCATCAAATCACCAATCCAATGTCGTCTACTTAAAAGTCGTACTGATGTTTTATATTTCAACACAACATAAGAGAGAGGGGGGGTTTGATTTGTGTGGTGTCATAGTTTAGCATGCACTAGATTGTAAAAGGACTTGGTTCTTCAATGTGTTCCTTAAAATACTGTTGCGGAATAAGTAAAGCATGAATTAAAGAAGGCGAGTATTTTTACATTCAAAATACCCGGCTCAAAAAGTGAAAAAACCACGGTCTACTTCCTAGTAGGATTTTTTCCAAAGCTTCACTATAACTCTATGCCAAACAATAATGTTCACAAGCCTCTTGTAAGCCTAAGGATTAAACTCCAACCCTTGTATCAACAAGCCACAGGCTCTTGCGACTTCTTCAAGTTAACTCTAAGCTAAACAATACAAGTCATGTACCTAGTACAAATGCTTCTAAGAAAAGCTGAAAGGCAAAAATGCTCCTACTACAATGAAATAAGAATAAGACAAGCACGTGGAACTTGTTCTTCAATCTAGTTCATATAGCTTCAATTTTACACTCATGGCCACTAGGGTGACTTCAAATGCAATCATTGATTCAATCTTCTCTTTTCAATCTAAGGATATTAGCCATCTAAGGAATATCAACAAACAATTACAGTGAAAGCAATTAATTTCATTGACTGATAAGATCCTACCAAAAATCATAAGAAGAAATTAAACATGTAGAACCTCGAGCAAGAAAATAGAAGAATCCCACTCGGGTCACTAGTTAAAAATCGGGCTAGGAAAGGTTTAGTACTAGGAAGTACCAGGTTCTTGGTTCTTGGCATAAATAAATTTTAGCATATCTTGATGAATACCATCACTCTTCTCTTTCTCCTTTGCAAGCTCAGACTTGAGAGGGTCCTATCTCGGCTTCTTCTTCAACCAACCTTTTCCTCAGCCTTTTAATCTCAGCATCCTTAGCCCCACTCTCCTGCTCCAATGCTCTAAACTCTATGTTCTTAGGTACCCTCATGGATGAACCGGGTTCTTTGGGCACACTTGTTACTTGGTAGTAACAATAACTCAATGTTCTGGCCCGAAAGTAATCTTTACTAAGACAAACATCCCATTTATTGAGGGAACCCTTAAGGTGGGGAAGCACAGTAGTAAGAATGAAGCCATAGGGAATGGTGATAATCGTCTTAATGTATGCATATTTTGATATATATCACCTCACATTTTGCTCATATCTCGATGCTTTTGAGATGTTTAATAGGATGATTGGTGCTAAATTGTGGTGTTTCTATATGTAAGAATCATTCCGATGCAATTTGAGGCGAATGTGCGCGAATTGGAGCGAAATCGGGACAAAAAGGTTAAAAGTGAAATTTGAGGGCCACAGCCAGGCTGGGGTGCTGTTTGTAGCGCAGTTTACAGCAACTGAATTATTTGAGCGTCAGGACCAGCGCCCTACGCTGCCCTGAACGCTCAAATTGGGAAATTGGCCAGTTTGGACTAGGACTCTGTTATTTCGATCCCAAGACACTCCCAACTCATATAAAAGCCAACCTAAACCTATTTTTAGGAGGATGTCGTGATTCTTAGAGGAGAACAAAAGTACGAAACACTCAAGAGCACGAATTTGAGAAATTCTTCAGTTCTTCCTCTTGTATTCACTAATTTTATGTTTGAAAACAATAATTTTGACGATTGTATGAACATGAGATGCTAAGAACATTATTGGTATAGGGTCATGGGTATACATGAATGTTGATGTTTGAAGTTTAATTTGACGAAGTTGATTTTATCATATTGGGTTGTTTATTTAATTCTTTTTTAAATTATTTTGCTGAGTAGCTAACAGTAAAATCCAATCTACGAATCTTGAGCTGAACTCGAAAGTGGGAATTCCAGATTTCATATAAAATTAAATAGAGCAGGTTCTTGAACCCGAGCATCGGGGAACGTATTTGCAGTTAGGATAGAAATATACATAATTGCCTTGCTTGGTTGAAATACAGGAAGTGTAAATGCATTCTTATTAATCTTAATTCCATAGACATATATGCATTAAGTTACCTTGAATAAGCGAGTAAGAACTCAGCAGATTCATATGAGCAATATTAACCCTACCAATCAACAACCTAGATAAATAAATTAGTCATTTTAAGCCAAGAACGCAACACGATTATTAGCTAACCCGTGACCCTGGAATATTATCTCCTATTGATTGTTATCCGAAATTATTTAAATGTTGTGGTTGATCTCTAGTTATTTCATTACTTGATAGTTTTTAGGTAGTAAATTATCTCTTTTGTGATAAATCTCTTGAATCGATAAGTTATTTAAGTTTGAATCAGTCAAAAGTTAATCATACGTCTTCATAGGAATGATACACTACTCATTAATCTATTACTTGGATTAGTTTTAATGCAATATTGCATGGCTGTCATGCTTCGCCATATGGAGGTCACACGTTGGGGATAGAAACGCCCAAAAGTGCTACAATCAGGTTTCTATTGGCCAAAATTGTTTAAGGATGCACATGCCTTTCTTGTGACCGATGCCAAAGAACCGGAACTATCACGAGAAAGCACGAGATTCCTTTGCAAAATATTCTGGTGGTAGAGATTTTTAATATTTTGGGGGATTGATTTCATATGACCGTTACCATATTCTAATGGTCATAGGTACATCTTGGTGGAGGTCGACTATGTTTCTAAGTGGGCGGAGGCTATTTCTCTTCCTTCTAATGACGCAAAGGTAGTGATAAACTTTGTAAATAAGCACATCTTCACGCGCATTAGGACTCTACGAGCATTGATAAGCGACAGAGTAACTCACATTTGTAACAAATTGTTGAATAATGTTCTTGCCTTGTATGGAGTTAAGCACAAGGATTGCACGGCATATGATTCCCAAACGAGTAGTCAAGTAATAGTTTCAAACAGAGAGGTAAAGCAAATTTTGGAGAAAACAGTAGTGGAAATAGAAGTGACTGGGTGGGGAAGCTGTATGACACATTATGGGCATATCGAACTGCATACAAGACTCCCATAGGTACTTCTTCGTACAGGTTGGTTTATGGGAAGGCATGCCACTTGGCCGTCGGGCTTGAACACAAAGCTTATTGGGAGATCAAAAAGCTAAATATGGAAATGGACTCAGCGGGTGGGAATAGAATGGGGTGTATGTAATGTATGACTTGAGTGTTCGGGTAGTCATGAATTATCGAAAAATAAAAAATAAGAAAATAAAAATTCAGCCAAGTGAGCGCCCAGCCCAGCGCCCCACGCTGGCTGGGGCACACTTTCCAGCAGCTCAAAAAAAGATCAACGCCAGCCCTAGCATGGGGTGTTAAGCTGGCGGTTAGGTAAGTTTTTTTAATTTTTTTTCGTTTTCTTTATTTATTTAAAATACCAAGCCCACATCAGCCAACCTAATTACCCACATACACACATATCCTGACCCATACCTAATTACCCAAACCCAATCCTCACCTAAATTAAACTAACTAAAACCCAACCCCCCCCCCCCCCCCCCCCCCCCCCCCCCCCCTCTTTTCCCCCTCACCTTTTTTAAAAAAAAAACATTTTGTGGGGGGGGCCTTTTT
>ML269402.1:0-24840 GCA_005239495.1 Nicotiana undulata | reverse complement strand
CCCCCCCCCCCCCCGTCACCTTCACGCTAAACTGTCGAACTCCTCTTTTCTCTTATGCCTCGTTTTCTCTTTTCTCTCTCTCAAGCTCTCAATTTTTCTTGCTCACTTCAATCTCAAGACTCAAAGGTATGTTTTTTCTTGTTATCTCTTTTCTTGTATTTTGGAATTTCTTAGGTATTTGTAGTCTTCTTTCTCCCCCAATCCCCATATCCCCTAGGTTTATTAAACATTCATCGATGTTATTGTGGGTGGAATAATTATACACGAAATTGGTGCAAAACATTTGTTGTCAATGTGTTTGAAGTAGTAAACTATAATTCCCTCTACTTCATGTAAATTTGGGAGGGCAACCTTGTCCACCATTGTTGAAATAAAAGAACAAAAAGGATGCCCACAAGGTGTTTGCTAAAATGATTAACAGAGTAAATTTGAACACCAGTGAAGTCTAAGTAGCCGAGTGTAGTTGTATATGCGGTTGGGCGAAGTATAGGGTGGTTGGGGATATTGTAGCTTGTTGTAATTTCTTGTAAGGCGTAGTTAGTGTACTAAATTAGTGTAGTAATGTAGACTTTAGCTTTGTTATGCTTGCACCATAGTTAAGTTACGACCATGTTAGATTAATTAAATTGTATTGCATACGGAATTCTGTGTACCTATAGCCTTGTGATGACACATTGGTGCACGCTGGATCAATATCATGATTGGATTATACCTAGCCTTCGGTTTTAAGTGTGGGGTCATCTTGTATTTCACGACAACCTTAGGCAAAATCTCTTGATTCATTCTCATCTTTAAGCTTATCATGTGTAGGTTGATATGGCCTGTGGCGGCGTCGCTAAAGGAAAAGAGGTGGGGAAGTACTCCTTTACTTCTCCCCCTCAAAATAAACGCAAGCAAAAAGATAGTTCTTCCCGAAAAATGAAGGGAAGTAAATTGCTAGCGAGTCAACGAGGCCACCACGGCTTCGAGTGGAGCTAGTTCGGGATGACGCCATCAAATGGCATGATACTTTTGTGCCATATGGAAGATATGTGTCTGAAATGGGCATAAATGTGAAGGCCTTGAAGTGGAACTTCCTAGATGTGCTTGCTAGTTTGATCGAAAAGAAGATGGATAATCTCCTTGAATGTCTGGGCCGTGCAAATCTAAGCATGGTGAGATAATTATATGCCAATTGGAAAAAAAGGGTTTGACAAGTCATGGGTCCGAGGAAAGAAAATTCCTATGGATAAGGAAGCCTTGTGTAGCGTTTTGAGAGTTGATAGCCCAAATCCACGGCGGCTACGCAATTTTGTTAAGAGTCCACACTACCAGGAAATACGTCACACACTTTGTGCCGTTGATTCTAATGCAAAATGGACCAGGACTAAGGGGAACGCGCAACTTGAGATGTTCTGGTTCGACTTCAACAAAACGGCCAAGGTCTGGAAAAACTTTGTGCAAGAAAGATTAATGCCCCTTGAGCATAATAGTGAGTGCACTCGAGCTCGAGTGTGCATGATTTACTTTTTGATGACCAGGCGATCCCTAAATGTGGGTGAGCTCATGCTCGGAGAAATGGCCCGCATCCGTTTTGGAGGGAGGATCAAGAGGTTATTTTTTGGAAATATTTTGACATAATACATGCTATCTCGCGGGGTACCGGAGTACCCTTGCTATGATGAGGTAATGGATGTGCGCACAACATTGTTGTAAATCACATCCCTGCTAGAGTCCACATCCAAGCTTACCCAAGCTACTAGGAATGAGAGGGACAAAAATTACAACAAGTATCTCTATAACACCCTCAATATTATCATGAGCAGGCTACGGGTGTCAGATGAGGAGCGCATGCACCTACAAAATAAACTCTCCAGTTCTTCGAAGGAGATGTTGGGTATAGCACCATGCATTCACATTCATCCGTCTGAGGATGAAAACACTCACAAGGGATCGGACGATGAGGATGATGATGATGGCATTACGGGACCAATGGCTTTGGTGCCCTTGGGTGATGATGATGAGCCCATTGATGTAGCTGGTAGGCATCCTGAGGAGACAACCTCCGATTAGCAGGGAGTTATTTCTTTCCACCTTACTCTATTTTGAATTGATATTCATCGGGGACTATGCATTGTTAAGTGTGGGGTGGGGGAATGCTCCTTGGAGTGTAATTGTATAAATCTTTTTCATTATTTATTAGTGTTATTGTTTTGTTTTCTTTATTACCTTTTAGCTTAGTTTAAGAGTAACAAAGTCTAATTAGCTAAACCATAAAAAAATAAATTAGAAAAGGTTTGGACATTTCACGACAATGGATCTATTGGACAATTGTTTTGAGGGATTAAAGTCCGATTAAAATACCAAAAAGATTTGCTTTTGTTTTTTATGTAGTTAGGTAATATCCCTTGGTTTTTCTTTCGACATCGATTCTTTTCCAAGGGTGTAGCTCGAACCGGGTATTCTAGTTTAGTTTTTTTATTATTATTTTTTCATAGGAGTGGGATAAGGGAGAAAACTGATATTGCTCTGAGGTACCTATTGACATGGTTGGTGTTGATAAGTTAAGTTATGGCTTGCACTCTATCTTCTTGAATATATTATTTGAATTGTAATACCCATGTAAATTAAGTAGCCTATTCTTTGATGCCTTTTTCTCAGTTGATTGACTTGTTTGCCACCTAGTGCATTGTTGCTTAAACGTTTTCAACTTGTTATGCTTGCTTGACTTGAGAGTCGCACAACACCGTCTTGAGTGAGTCAGGTTCCATGTGTGTGTAAGGATTGTTGATATTCTGTGCTATCCTGTGTAGTATAGAACTTGCCCTATGTGTTCGTCAATGCGAAATAATTAAGTTGTGCTAGTCTAGGAGATGACGTAGCCATTTCTTGCTTGATCATAATGGTGTTTGTCACTGACAAATAAAATTTTCCCGTTGCTAACCCCTTTGAGCCTATAGACCGTTTCCTTGCTAACCACATTACAAGTCGTACTCCTAGTTTGTTCTTAATTCGAGATTGTTGAACCTTTCCCTCCTAGGGAACTTAGTCGCTAAAAGAATTAAGGTGAGACATTGGGAAGTGGCTTTTGAGTGAAACCATGGAAGGTCCCTTAAGGTGCACTAAAATTGTGAATAAAGGTCACTAGCTTATGAACTTCAATGTATGGAGTGTGTGAAGAAAAGAAAGAGAAATAAAAATTTTGCTGTTAAAAGCAAACAAAAGTTCAAATAATGTAGAAACACACACCTCATATTCCTTCTCACTCGTGCTAGTGAAACTATAGAGGTGTTTAATGGAAAAGAGGGTTATGTTAGTTATGGTGTATGACAAGTGAATGGGTTGAGAAGAAATTGCGCTTGAATTGTGAGTGTAGTGTATTAAAGTTCTTAGGATGGTTAGTCATTATTCCTAAATATATCCTACCCGTCCCTTAGCCTACATTAAAAACTTAAAGTCTTAATTTATCTTAGATTTAGCTAGCTTAGATTAGTATAGATGTACACTACGAGCAAGCTTATGGTACGACCACGGGATGCACATCTTTGTGATAGTGAGTGGATTTTGTTCAATTGTGTGATGTCCTTATTTTATGTTCAATAACATATTTGAATGTGTGGACTACTTTGATATTCACTCTCTTGCTTGTGGTGAGGGCACTTGGTCTCATGACAGATTAGTGATGTTGTACATTTTCTTGTGTTGGGTGAGTGTGTGAGTTAGGATGATTAGTGGTAACAAGTCTGTATACGGTCAATACTGGGGACCCCGATATCAAGTCCTCTATGGCATGCCGTGACCGATCTCGAAAGGCTTAAAGTAGAGTTTGAAGTCCGACCCCGAGGTGCATACCTCGAGAGAGTACATCGAAGGCCCATCACGGCCTACCTCGAAACAGTATAAAATTGATGATTGTCATGGAAAGGCGGGAAACTCCCAAGGACATATGGTCAGAGCTGATAAGGTCTGCAAGAGATAATACAAGTTCGTACTAGGCCGTTATACAACTCTACCAATAGCTTTTCTTTGTCATAATTAGACATTTACTACGTTGGGATTCACCCCTCCTATATAAAGGGGGACCCTAATCATTCCTGTAAGACACTACATTTACTGCAATAGAACATTCTCTACTCTTTTCGTACTCAACACTGTCTTATAGCTTTAATGTTATTCATTTATTGTTCTTCATTTATTGCTATCATTCGACCCCAAGACCCCCGATTCCAGCAAGCTCGAGGCCCTCTATTCTCTAACAAGAGTGGTTTGGCTATCAAATTTTTAACTAGTATTGGACTAAATCACATATTTTTAGAACCACAAATCAAATATAATTGTTAAAACCATTTTCAAGGTAAACAGTTTGGCGCCCATCGTGGGGCTAAGAATAACAGTGACTGTTTTGGTGCTAGTTCTCTGAAAGCACAACTTATTTTTCACATTTTTTCTTGTCCAAGATTCTTTGATTTCAAGTCAAAAATGTCTAACTCAAAAAATGCACATGGAAACAATGGTCTTGACTTCCATGGACAGAGCACTGCAACAGCCTCAGTCGTCGGTGTACCACAGCTAAATCCTGGGATAGCACCATCACCAGTCCCCGTCGATTTAGGCTCATGCAATGCTTTGCATATCGATGTGGACACTGATACTGACGGAAGTGTGCGCAGAGGTGACCAACATGACGCGCAAAGAACACAAGCTCGGGAGGAAATAGAAGTTCGCTTGAAAGTAATTTTTGAAATGTTACAAGCACAACAATTGGATATTGCTTAGTTACAAAGTCAACCAAAGACCCCGAGCATAGCAGGATCAGAAACAGCTCCTCGAGTTGAACAGGCACTAGAAAGATCGAGCAATAATGGGTCAGGAACAAACCCCACTATTATGAGAATGATTGAGGACCTCACCAAGAGTATCGAGTCAGGAGAAAAGAAGATAGAGGCCAATGAAAAAAAAGTGGAAACCTATAATTCGAGGGTCGACTAGATCCCAGGCGCACCTCTAATTTTGGAAGGAGTAGATTCGAAGAAGTTCATGCAGAAACCAACTCCATCGAGTGTAGCTCCAAAGCCTATTTTGAAGAAGTTCAGGATGCCCGATATCCCAAAGTATAACGCGACCACAGATATCAATGAGCACATTACCACATATACTTTTGGTATCAAAGGAAATGACTTAAAGGATGACGATATCCGATCCGTTTTGTTGAATAAATTTTGAGAAACACTGACCAAGGGGGCCATGATGTGGTATCATAACCTCCCCCCAAACTCAATAGACCAATTTTCCATGTTGGTAGACTCTTTTGTGAAGGAACATGTTGGTGACATCAAGTTCGCTACCAGGAAGTCTGATGTCTTCAAAATTAAGCAAAGAGAGAACGAGATGCTAAGGGAGTTCGTATTTTGCTTTCAGATGGAGCGAATGGAATTACCACGAGTCTCCAATTACTGGGCAGTGCAAGTCTTCACTCAAGGCTTGAATTAATGAAGCTCGATAGCTTCGAAGCTACTGAAGCAAAACTTGATCGAGTATCCCACCGTAACTTGGGCGGATGTGCACAACAGGTGTCATTCGAATATCAAGGTCGAGGAAGACCAATTGGGAGCCCCCTCAGGCTCAGTATATCCAAGCAGGCTCTTAGCTAAAGAGCCAGGGAATGCAGAAAGGGAGTTGAGACCCAACAAGGAAAGATACAAAACCATATGTCGAATATCGAATAAATTTCCCGAGGCATAATATACCTCAAAACGATCGAAAGATGGATCGAGGACAAAGTTCCCAGGGACTCATGAGCAAAACCGGTCTCGACAGGCACACGGGGCCGATGGAGGCAGCCCGATTGTAAGAGTATAACTTCATCATCAATCCTTCAGATATCATATCACCCATAGGTAAGATCAAAGATATCAGGTGGCCAAAGCCCACACAGTTAGACCCTTCTCAAAGGAACCCCAACTTAATATGCAAATACAATGGTACCCACGATCATAAGACCAAGGATTGTAGACAGCTTCGAGAGAAGGAAGCCTGACTTATCAACGAAGGGCACCTTCGAGGGTTCCTCAGCGACCGAGCCGAGAATCACTTGCGAGAAATAGAGGCGAACAGGACGTATGAAGCAGAGGAGCCCAAGAACATCAATCACAAGATAATTGGAGGATTCTACGTCCCACAGGGACACATTTTCAAACGAACGAGAGTATCCATTACAAAGGAAAAGCAGACTCAGAGCTATATCCCCGAGGATGCTCTTACATTCTGCGAGAAATACATCGAGGCCTTATCTCAGCCTCAAAATGATGCACTGGTAATTTCGTTTATTTTGAATAAAGTTCAAATTAAACGTAAGCTCGTGGATCGAGGTAGCTCGTCCAACATAATCCGATCGAGAGTTGTGGAGCAGATTGGGTTGCTCAATCAGATCATACCCCCCTCTCAAGTCTTGAACGGTTTCAACATGGCGAGTGAAACGACGAAGGGGGAAATCATCCTCCCAGTCAACGTGTCCGGTGCAATTCAAGATAGCAAGTTTCATGTCATCGAAGGTGACATGAGATACAACGCCTTACTTGGAAGGCCATGGACATATAGCATGAGGGCGGTGCCATCAACTCTTCATCAAATGATGAAGCTTCCAACAAAGGGCGGTTTAAAAACATTATATGGAGAACAACATGAAGCAAAGGAAATTGTCGCGGTGCACGACATGCCAACAACATCGGCAGCTTCCACCTCGAAGGAGTCAAAAGACAAGAAGGTATCCAAATAGCAACCACAATCTATACCCTTGGTCGAACCCGAGGGATAGGTGATCAACAGGTGGTCGAGGACGACGAAGAAGAATTCCTCTCCCCTCAAACCTTTGTTGCTCCCGAAGAGTCAGATGTAACAAAGTCAACAGTCGAAGAACTCGAACATGCCGTATTGATCAAAACCTAAAGAAGAGGTTAGATAATGCAAAGGGGAAATGGAGAGAAGTGATGCCCGAAGTATTATGGGCATATCGAACGACCTCGAAGTCAAGCACAGAGGAAACCCCTTCTCTTTGGTATATGGATCCGAGGCACTGATACCGATCGAGGTTGGGGAACCGAGCGCTAGATTTTATCATGACACCGAGGACTCAAACAACGAGGTCATGAACACAGCCCTCAAACTAGTAAATGTAAAGCGCGAGGCCACACTTGTCCGAATGCTGCTGAAAAATAAAGGATCGAAAGATACTACAACAGAAGAACAAACCTCCGATACTTCGGAGTCAGGGATATAACACTGGAAACCCAAACCAAGGAAAACTAGGCCCTAGTTGGGAAGGGTCGTACCGCATCCTCGGGGTAATAGGCAAAGGATCCTAAAAGCTTAGCACTACAAAAGGTGAGCAACTGCCAAGCAATTGGAACATATCGATGCTCAAGCGCTATTATTGCTAAGGCTTTCGATTGAAAGGAATCGAAGCACCCCCGGTTCGAAGACCTTGAGTTTTAAAGCATGTGTTGCCCTCTTTTTCCCTTAGATCTGGTTTTATCCCAAATGTGTTTTATCGACAAGGTTTTTAACGAGGCAACACCTATATGCTACCTAAGGAAAACTCATCAAGTATTCAAGGCTTCTTTTCAATCAACCTCAAATACAGGGGGAGCATCACCCTCGGAGGTTCAGAGGTTACTTTCTTGAAGAAATCCAATCATGCCAAAAAGGGCCTCGATAAGAGAATATTGTATCGGGCCAAATGGTCAAATGTACCGTGTCCGTGTAGAATATTCGAGCCCCTGATGGAGAAAACATGTACGCATGTATCAAGTAATCAAAGAAGCATCTTTACTTATCAAATCACTTTGTGCCTCAAAGAAGTTTACTATTTTCACTTAAAACGGCTCAAGGGCCAAATACTCTCGAACCCTCGGGGACTGTCATCGGCATCCAGCTTATCGAGTCATCAAATATTCGAGCCCGTAAGACCTCAATGAGGAAACATCAAATTTATAAGACCTCAATGAGGCGACATGGAATCTGTAAGACCTCAATGAGGCAACATCGAATTTATAATACCTCAATGAGGCATCATCGAATCTGTAAGACCTCAATGAGGAAACATCAAACTTATAAGACCTCAACAAGGAATACTCAAACTTATAAGACCTTAAAAAGGCATAACCCCGATATTAAGGCCAAGGCTATATATTCGAACTTGTAAGACCCTTAAAAGTCATACCCTCGATATAGAGGTCGCGACCATCTCACCCGGGGACTAAAGGCTACGACCAAATATAAAGACTACGTTCATATGAAAAGGCTACAGACAAAATAATGCGGCTCAGAGACGTACGACTTCCGCCATAAAACTAAAGGCCCTCGAATATTTCAAAAAAAAACGGTTGATAAGGCTACCCTCAGCATAAGTAAAGGAGCTTCGATAATTTCAGCTCGGAACAATGTAAGGGCTTCAAAAAATCAGCCTTCGAGAGAACCTCACAAGGTACCCAATTATCGTCACATATCGATTTATAATCGAGGTTCCTATTTGAACCGTCGAAAAGTTAATACAAAAACATGCCAAGGCATAGTAAAATTTTTAAAAGTCTTTAGCCAGAATGGGGAACGAAGACCTGTAAAATTTCATGTCTAAAATAATGCTCGAATAGGTCCATGTGTTGTTATAATTGTAGGAATTATTAAAACGGACCAATTTTAAGTAATAAGTATCCCAAAACATGAAAGATAAAACATTCCAGAATTGTGTGGTTATGTGACGCACTATGCGATCGCATAATAGGTATGCGGACCGCATAATGGTCGCATACATGGACAGCCTACTGTCCAAATTAAGGACAACTATGCGGCCTAAAATGCGATCGCATTTTGAGAATGCGGGCCACATAGTTGTCGCATTCTTGCCCCATTATTTTTGAGAGGGTGGTTGTGCGACGCACTATGTGATCGCATAACAGGTATGCGGACCGCATAGTGGTCGCATACCTGGACAGTTTGTTTTCTAATTTTGGCAGATTTAAGGGCCAATTATGCGACAGGAATGCGGATCGCATAACGGGAATGTGATCGCATTCCTGACCGCATTTCTGCTTCGGGGCCTCTAAATTCTAATTTTTGTACCCGACCCCCAGTTCATTAAAACACTTACCCCCTTTCATTTTAACATTTATCTAAGCAAAATAGAGAGAAGTGAGATCGGGTTCTAGAGAGAGAAGCGAGAGTGGATTCTAGAGAGAGAAGTCCCCATCTTCCTCAAATTTATTCTTCAAACATCACTCAGGCCTGGAAATTTTCAAGTAATCTTCATCTTCTTCACTCTCAGAGGTAAGTCCTCACCCCATTTCCCTTTAATTCTCAGATTATGGTCAAGAATAAAACACACATAGGTTGGTTCTTGAAGAGGAAAAGTTGAAACTTTGCATGCATGTGAACAATCTTCCATGATCTAGTAAAGGGAAGCTAGTTAAAGGAATCTTTCACTAAAAAGGGGTAGTAATCGAAGGGGGGTCACATAGCATTTGATAAAATGCCTAAATGAGCTCGAGTTATGTTCATAGCTCCTAATTCTAAAACGAAATATGTCACATTGTGGAATAGATTGACGGTACTAGACGGTTCGGTGAATTGTGATAGAAATTAAAAAGTGAAATTAGACACAAGGTATGTATGGCTAACTTTAATCTTCGTAGAGTCACCTTGTTGGTGTCCGAGCATTTAGTATGAGTTTCTTGTTGAGTCCATGTGAATCGATTGTTCTGAAGTATTGGGGTGTAATATTTCATTCTCTGATTCTCTTAGTCGATTATCATGTTAATTGAATTTGTGAAAGATGATTTCTTTGTGATTACTCTATCATGTGCAAGGTTTGTAAGTGCTTGAATATGTTGGTATAAAAGAATGGTACAGAACCCAAATGTGTGAATGTATCTAAGTACTAAGGGCTGTGTAAAAAGTGATGAAAAGGAGTTGTGAATTGATTGAATCGAACTAAATGACCATGGAAATATCGGACATGACTCATTGTTTGGCAAGGTTTATTGTGGCTTGACTTCGTACGGATTTTTGGTTGTAATGAATTTGTATTCTTGATTGATGAGAATCTTTGTGACTTAATTAAAGATTTATAAAGACTATTGTGAACACCTGATTGATTGGTTGTTATGACATTGTACTCTTGATGATATGAAGCCTTGTGATTGAATTTTGGGCTATTATTGTTGCTATGAAATGTGATTATCCGGTGGGATCGGGTTGCACGCCGCAACACAAGCTAATAAGGGTGGAGAGGTAATAATGGTGGAATGTGAATTGTACGGTGAGATCGGGTTGCACGCCGCAACAGAATTGAATAAGATTGAAAGGTGATTGTCCGGTGGGATCGGGTTGCGCGTCGCAACAGGAGTAATAAAGGTTGAATGATGAGAGGGAATAAGGGTGGAATATGATTGTGTTGAAATTAGAATCTGTGATACTCTCAATTGTGTTTGTTTCCGTATCTATGTGCACTATTTGTTGGTTTCTTTAAGCTGTTTCCTATCTGTGTATTGTTTGATTTTACTTAGAGTAAAGTTTATTCATACATACTAGTACTATTCAACGGTACTAACGTCCCTTATGCCAGGGGCTCTACATCTTTTATATGGATGTAGGTGGTTTCATAGAAAATAGCTTAGCCTGGCATTAGTGGTGCCTCCTCTTCATCTCTTCGGCAGTTCTGGTGAGCCCCATTTCCTCTCGGTGCTATGTGTGGATTGTACCGTTCTCTTTTGCTTATGATGTAAAAGGTATAGCCGGGGCCTTATTGCTGGCAAGTTATGTAAAACTCCTAGTACTCGTAGAGGCTCCATAGACATTGTGTGGGTTGTATATATATGTATATTATCGGCGGTAGTTGTACTCACTCGTAATTGTGGACCGCAAATCAGAAAGGTTGTATGTAACTTGTATGTTTTTATTATCTATTGTTGAAAGTTAAAAGAGGAAAAAACGGAATCATGTTGTAAATTGTACTTTGGATCTAAATTGTCTAATTCACATGGAATAATATATGTTATGAACACGGGGTAATACGTTGGGTAGGAAAGGCAAACCAGGTCCGCTTGACTGGGCTCATCCGGTTAGGCGCCGGTCTCATCCCTCGATTTTGGGGCGTGACAAACATGGTATCAGAGCCTAAGGTTTTAAAAGTGTCGTAGGATATCTCAGAGCCGTGTCTGTAGAGCCCTTCTTATCGGTGTGTTGTCGACCACATCTATAGTTAGGGGGATGCATGGACATTTAGGAAAATACCCTTTCATTGTTACTCTATATCGTGCGATGAATAAAAAGGTGAGAATATCCTTATCTAACTCGTGCATTGTACTAATTTTTAGTAAATGGCGCCCAAGAAGAGAGCTCGACTCGTCCTAGAGGCCAATGCCCCCCAAGTGTTGCCATGAATCCTTTATCTGATGGTGCGGGTGAGAATGATTCCCTGACCTTGAATCTGCCTGACTCCTCCATGCCAGGCCAGTCTATCCCTATTCCTGCTCCAGCGGAGGGTACTGAAATCCCTCCCGCTGATGTTCCTGATCCTTCCTCAGTCCCAACTTTCGGTCCCAGTATTGCTGATGGGGACCTCAGGGGAGCTATTCAGATGTTGACTTAGTTAGTGGCCTCCCAGGCCCAAAGATCACAGGCTGCCCCTGCGTCTTCTAGTGAGCAATGGGATTCTTTAGGTTCTAGGGTCAACCAGTTTCTGCGGTTAGCCCCTCCAAAGTTCACAGGCACCAACCCAGAGGCCGATTCTCAAGACTTTATAGATGAAATGTACAAGACCCTTCGGGTTATGAGGGCTACTAAAACAAAGGGAGTTGAGTTAGCTTCCTATCGTATAAAGGGAGCAACATATTCATGGTTTGAGATGTGGGAGAGTTCCCCTGGAGATGGGAGCCCTCAGGCGAGGTGGGTCGAGTTTGTAGATGCCTTCATGGATCATTTCTTGCCTGCCGAGGTTATGGCAGCCCGTGCTGCAGAGTTTGAGGTCCTTAAGCAGGGCCACATGAGCGTGTGGGAGTACCATATGGAGTTCGTGCGCTTGTCCAAGTATGTTACCCACATGATGCCGACTATGGAGGCCAGAGTTCGTCGGTTTGTTTAGGGCCTTGGTCCCTTGGTTGTCAATGAGGCTGCTACAGCTGCTTTGCATTCGGATATGAACTATGGTAAGATTGTGGGTTTTTCCCAGGCTACAGAGGCTCGGAAATTGAAGATGAGAATGGAGAGAGAGAGAGAAGTAGTAGGGCCCGGTCAGCGGGAAACCCTAGGAGTTCAGTTGGAGGTGGGAGATCAGCCCTTGGGAGAGGGTCATCAGGGCCATCTCAGTCGTATGCTCAGTCCTCAGCCAGTGCGCCGCCATCAGGGCACAGTTATCAGCAGGGAGGTCACTTTGGGCCCGATTCTGATAGTAAGAGGTTCCATCAGTCAGGTCGTTCTGGTGGGAGGTTCCAGCAGTAGCGCAGGGCCCCATGTCCTAAGTATGGGAGGTTCCATTCTCAGCCATGTTACCTGGATATCCCAGTATGCTATAGATACGGAGTGAGGTGCCATGTGCAGCGAGATTGTCGTGCGCCCAGTTAGGCCACAAGTAAGGGTACTGCTCAGCCATCCAGTTCTTCAGCCGCTACATCTTCGGCACGCCCTCCAGCACCAGCAGGGCGCAATGCAGCTAGGGGTAGAGCACGGGGTCAAGGGGTACCTAGTCAGTTCTATGCTTTGAGTGGTCACCAGAGTGCAGAAGCTTCCCCAGATGTTGTCACAGGTATTCTGACTTTCCAATCACATGATGTTTATACTATTATTGATCCCGGGTCTTCCTTGTCATATGTTACTCCATTTATTGCTTCGAGTTTTGGGATAGAACCCGAACAGCTTCATGAGCCGTTCTTAGTGTCGACTCTGGTTGGTAATTCTATTACGATTGCGGGAGTCTATAGGAATTGTGTTGTCACAGAGTGTGGTCGAGATATCACGGCCGATCAGATTGAGTTAGAAATGGTAGATTTTGATGTTATCATAGGAATGGACTGGCTCTACTCGTGCTTTGCTAAACTCGACTGCCGAACCAGAATTATGAGGCTCGAGTTTCCTAATGAGCCAGTTATCGAATGGAAGGGGAATGATGTTGTGCCGAGAGGTAATTTTATTTCCTATCTTAAGGCCTCCAATATGATCAGGAAGGGATGCATATATCATTTGGTCCGGGTTGCGGACACCACTTCAGAGGTGCCTGCTCCCGAGTCTGTGCCGGTTGTGAATGAGTTTCTTTGAGTGTTTTCGGATGAGCTTCCTGGAATTCCGCCATATAGAGAGATAGATTTCGGAATTGATGTATCGCTAGATATGCAGCCAATATCTATTCCTCCTTACAGGATGGCGCCAGCAGAATTGAGAGAGTTAAAAGAACAGTTGAAAGATCTATTAGAAAAGGGTTTCATTCGGCCAAGTGTGTCGCCTTGGGGCGCACCGGTTCTTTTTATCAGAAAGAATGATGGATCTCTTCGGATGTGCATCGATTACCGGCAGCTCAACAAGGTCACCATCAAGAATAAATATCCACTGCCTCGAATAGATGATTTGTTCGATCAATTGCAAGGTGCTAGGTTCTTCTCAAAGATTGACTTACGGTCCGGGTATCACCAGCTAATAATCAGGGAGCAGGATATCCCTAATATCATCTGCAGGACTCGTTATGGGCACTTTGAATTTCTGGTAATGTCTTTTGGGCTAACCAACTCCCCAGCAGCTTTTATGTACCTTATGAATCGGGTTTTCAAACTGTTTCTTGACTCCTTTGTGATTGTTTTCATTGACGACATCCTTGTTTATTTGCGAAGTCGGGAAGATCATGCTAATCACCTCAGGGAAGTTCTGCAGACTCTTCATTAGCACCAGTTATATGCAAAGTTTTCAAAATGTGAGTTTTGGCTAGAATCAGTCATCTTTTTGGGCCATGTTGTTTCCAGGGAAGGGATTCGGGTTGATCCCCAAAAGATTGCAGCGGTAAAAGATTGGCCTAGACCAACGACCCCGACAGAGATTCGTAGTTTCTTGGGTCTAGTTGGGTATTATCGGAGGTTTGTGGAGGGATTCTCTACCCTCGCCTCCCCATTGACTAAGCCGACACAAAAAGCAGTTAAGTTTCAGTGGTCTAATGCTTGTGAAAAGAATTTTCAGGCAATGAAGTCGAGATTGACTTCGGCACCGGTGGTGACCTTGCCAGAAGGCACAGAAGGATTTATGGTTTATTATGATGCTTCGAAGGTTGGTTTGGGGTGTGTTGATGCAATGTGGTAAAGTTATAGCGTATGCTTCAAGGCAACTCAAGAATCACGAGAAGAATTATTTGACGCGTGATTTGGAGCTCGCAGAGGTTGTGTTTGCATTGAAAATCTTGCGGCATTATCTTTATAGGGTCCATGTGGACGTGTTCACAGACCACAAGAGTCTTCAGTATTTATTCAAGTAGAAGGAGTTGAACTTACGGCAGCAGAGGTGGTTAGAATTGCTCAAGGATTATGATATGAATATTTGTACCATCCAGGGAAGGCGAATATGGTGGCCGACGCTCTTAGTCGGAAATCCATGGGTAGTTTGGCACTTTTAGGAGCCAGTCAGAGGCCTTTGGCTCGGGAGGTTTATGAGTTGGCCAGTCTAGGGGTATGTCTTTCAACCTCAGATGAGGGGAATGTCGTGGTGTGTAATGGAGCAGAGTCTTTGCTTGTAGCGAAAGTCAAGAGAAAGAAATTCAGGGATCCGGCTTGGGCACAATTGAGGGAAGCAATTTTGAATCACAAGACTTCAGCATTTTCACTCGGCAATGATGACGGTGTCTTGCGGTGTCAAAGGAGATTATGTGTTTCAGATATGGATGATCTCCGGGAGAGGGTAATTGCAGAGGCTCATAATTCCATGTATT
The DNA here is from genome assembly GCA_005239495.1 of Nicotiana undulata. Taxonomy (NCBI): domain Eukaryota; kingdom Viridiplantae; phylum Streptophyta; class Magnoliopsida; order Solanales; family Solanaceae; genus Nicotiana; species Nicotiana undulata. The sequence continues at coordinate 9,908 of ML269402.1, read as the reverse complement.
CTGTTCACCCAGGTTCTGTGAAAATGTATCACGATCTCAAGGAGATTTATTGGTGTAATGGTATGAAGAGGGGTGTGGAGGACTTCGTGGCTAGGTGTCCGAATTGTCAGCAAGTGCAGGACGAGCATCAGAGGCCTGACGGGTTGACGCAGGTTATGGAAATACCAATGTGGAAATGGGAAATGATCAATATGGACTTTGTGGTAGGATTACCCCGCACTCAGCGCAAGTTCAACTCAATTTGGGTAATAGTGGATCGACTCACGAAGTCGGCACATTTCTTGCCAGTCAAGTCCACCGATACTGTAGAACAGTACGCTTAGTTGTATATCAAGGAAATAGTCAGACTCTATGGCACTCCAGTTTCTGTTATCTCGGATCGAGAAGCCCAGTTCACAGCTAACTTTTGGAGCAAATTTCAGCAGGGTTTGGGTACTCAGGTAAACCTCAGCAAATCTTTCCACCCACAGACGGCCGGTCAAGCAGAGCGGGCTATTAAGACGCTTGAAGATATGTTGTGGGCTTGTGTTTTAGATTTCAAGGGTAGCTGGGATGATCACTTGCCGCTTATAGAGTTTGCTTACAATAACATTTTCCATGGTAGTATTCAGATGGCCCCATTTGAGGCATTGTACGGAAGAAGGTGTAGGTCTCCGATCAGGTGGTTCGAGGTTGGTTAGGCGGAACTGCTAGGACCGGATCTTGTGCATCAAGCTATGGAAAAAGTTAGAGTCATTCGGGAAAGGATGAAAAGTGCTCAGAGTCGTCAGAAATCCTATGCGGATGTTCGTCGTAGAGATTTGGAGTATCAAGTAGATGATTGGGTATTCTTGAAGGTGTCTCCCATGAAGGGAGTTATGCGGTTTGGGAAGAAAGGGAAATTGATCCCAAGGTATGTCAGGCCATATCGGATCTCTCAAAGGATAGGGCAAGTAGTGTATAGGCTGGAATTGCCCCTTGAAATGTCATTAGTGCATCCAGTGTTTCATGTGTCCATGTTAAAGAAGGTAATTGGAGATCCAGCTGCCATCGTACCAGTTGAGACCATTGAAATGAATGAAGAATTTTCATATGAAGAGGTTCAGTTTGCTATTCTTGATAGGCAAGTCCGTAGATTGAGAAGCAAAGAAATTGCTTCTGTTAAAGTGTTATGGCGAATTCAGCAAGTCGAGGAAGCCACGTGGGAAGTGGAAAGTGAAATGAAAGAAAAATATCCCCATTTGTTTGAAAAAGTCTAGTAGTGATCGTGAGAACTGCCATCTCTAAGTGAATACACCCTTCTGTTTAATTTTGTGCAAAACACTTCACTCTCCTAATTTCCTTATTGTTGTAACATCTCAAATTTTGCCATATTTGTGTATGTTTTGATTATTTGGGTAATGTGCAGCTCCTTGAAGTAAGCTAAATTATGTGCAATTCATGTGATAGTTAAATGATATGCAAGTTGTGGTGTTAACTGAGTTAAGTATAGCATGTTGAAGTAATTTGCATACGATTTTGATGGGATAACTAAATTATGTGCAAGTTGTGGGAGTAATTGAAAATGTATGAAATTGGTTAACAATGTGTTTCGGGGGATCTCTGACAGGTAGATAGGCCTAATTACAAGGGAAACTCTGGCGAAATTTCCAGAAAATATCGGAGTTAGTGAAAATTGGCGGTTTTGCGTACTGTGTAGTCAAAAATGATTCCCCCGATCCTCATTAGAGGACGAATGATTTTAAGTGGGGGAGGATGTAAAGACCCGTAAAATTTCATGTCTAGAATAATGCCCGAATAGGTCCCTGTGTTGTTATAACTGTAGGAATTCTTAAAATGGATCCATTTTGAGTAAAAAGTATCCCAAAACTTAAAAGATAAAATTTTCCAGAATTGCATGGTTATGCAACGCACTATGCGATCGCATAACAGATATGCGGACCGCATAATGGTCGCATACCTGGACAACCTACTGTCCAAATTAAGGACAACTATGCGGCCAGAATGCGATCGCATTTTGGGAATGCGGACCGCATAGTTGTCGCATTCTTGCCCCATTGTTTTTGCGAGGGAGGTTGTGCAATTGCATAACAGGTATATGGACCGCATAGTGGTCGCATACCTGGGACGTTTGTTTTTCAATTTTGGCCCATTTAAGGGCCAATTATGCGACAGGAATGCGGACCGCATAACGGGAATGCGATCGCATTCCTGACTGCATTTCTGCTTCGAGGCCTCTAAATTCTAATTTTCGTACCCGACCTCCTGTTCATTAAAACACTTACCCACTTTCATTTTAACATTTATCTGAGCAAAATAGAGAGAAGTGAGAGTGGGTTCTAGAGAGAGAAGTCCCCATCTTCCTCAAATTGATTCTTCAAACATCACGCAGGCCTGGAAATTTTCAAGTAATCTTCATCTTCTTTGAAACTTTGCATGCATGTGAACAATCTTCCATGATCTAGTAAAGGGAAGCTAGTTAAAGTAATCTTTCACTAAAAAGGGGTAGTAATCGAAGGGGGGTCACATAGCATTCGATAAAATGCCTAAATGATTTTGAGTTATGTTCATGGCTCCTAATTATAAAACGAAATATGTCACATTGTGGAATAGATTGACGGTGCTAGATGGTTCGGTGAATTGTGATAGAAATTAAAGGGGTCACCTTGTTGGTGTCCGAGAATTTAGTATGAGTTTCTTGCTGAGTACATGTGAATCGATTGTTCTGAAGTATTGAGGTGTAATATTTCATTCTCTGATTCTCTTAGTCGATTATCATGTTAATTGAATTTGTGAAAGATTATTTCTTTGTGATTACTCTATCATGTGCAAGGTTCGTAAGTGCTTGAATATGTTGGTATAAAAGAATGGTAAAGAACCCAATGTGTGAATGTTTCTAAGTGCTAAGGGCTATGTAACAAGTTATGAAAAGGAGTTGTGAATTGATTTAATCGAACTAAATGACCATGGCAATATCGGATATGACTCATTGTTTGTCAAGGTTTATTGTGGCTTGACTTCGTACGGATTGTTGGTTGTAATGAATTTATAATCTTGATTGATGATAATCTTTCTGATTTAATTCAAAGTTGATAAAGACTATTGTGAACACATGATTGATTCGTTGTTATGAAATTGTACTCTTGATGATATGAAGCCTTGTGATTGAATTGTGGGTTGTTATTGTTGCTATGAAATGTGATTGTCCGGTGGGATTGAGTTGCACGCCGCAACACGAGGTAATAAGGGTGGAGAGGTAATAAGGGTGGAATGTGAATTGTACGGTGGTATCGGGTTGCATGCTGCAACAGAATGCAATAAGACTGAAAGGTGATTCTCCGGTGGGATCGGTTTGCGCGCCGCAATAGAAAGTTGTCTCATATCTTTGTATTGTTTGATTTTACTTAGAGTAAAGTTTGTTCATACATACTAGTACTATTCAACGGTACTAATGTCCCTTTTGCCGGGGGAGCTACATAGTTTGTATGGATGTAGGTGGTTCCATAGTAGGTAGCTCATCCCGCCTTTAGGGGTGCCTCCTCTTCATCTCTTCAGTAGTTCTTGTGAGCCCCATGTCCTCTCAGGGTCGTGTGTGGATTATACCATTCTCTTTTTCTAATGATGTAAAAGGTATAGCCAGGGCCTTGTTGCCAGCAACTTATGTAAAACTCCTAGTACTCGTAGAGGCTCCGTAGACAATGTGTGGGTTGTATATATATGTATATTTTGGGTGGTAGTTGTACTCACTCGTAATTGTTGATCGCAAATCAGAAAGGTTGTATGTAACTTGTATGTTTTGGATTATCTATTGGTTAAAGTTAAAAGAGGAGAAAATGGAATCATGTTGTAAATTGTACTTTGGATCTAAATTGTCTAACTCACATGGAATAATGTATGTTATGAACACGGGGTAATACGTTGGGTAGGAAAGACAAACCAGATCCGCTTGACTGGGTTCATCCGTTTAGGCGCCGGTCTCGTCCTTCGATTTTGGGGCGTGACAATTATAGCCATATTAGAGGTCAAATCGACCTAATCTAAAAAGAGCCTAAGGGCAAATCTAAAGAGCCTAAGGGCCAACCTAAAGAGCCTAAGGACCAATCAAAGGAGCCTAAGGGTCAAATTGAAAAAGTCTTTGCACCTTGGAGCTGATGCTCAGCCAAAGTTAGCCTCTCTCGAAGAGTATCTTTTTCAGATTCTACCTCATCCATGCCTCGCTTGAGCCCGAGGATCTCGGTATCTTTGACCTTGAGCTGCTCTCAGAGTTGTCCCGCTAGGTCATCCCTTTGCTTGAGCTGCAAGAATCAAGTTAAGGCATTAAACACTAAAGTTGAATAAACATAAAAGTAAGCACACGAAGGCTGTATTACCTGCTCATCGATATCGGCCCGTTCTGGAGACATATTCTCCAAACGTATTTGAAGGTCATGTAATTCCCCCTCCTTTTTGGTGAAGATAGCTTTGAGCTCGTCTGACTCCGGCAAGAGCCTCTTATACTCTTCTTCGAGGTGTGCCAGCTCGGCTTGTGACTTGGAAAAAGCCTGATTGTAGAGCATTAAGGACTAAAAACGCAAAGGGAAAAAATTCAGAAAAGCAGGAATCAAGGTTAAAAAAAAAGTTGTTAAGTTAAGAGGTTACCTGTTTTCGAAGCTTCTCGGCTTCTTCGAAAATAAATGAGGTGTTAAGGTCGGGGATTTCTTCGACCCCGGCAAAGTACCCTCGAACACATCATTCTCTCCGTGGGATGCCCCCAAATCTGGAGTCTTTATATTTTGGACATCCCGTATTTGCTTCAAAGAGAATGTGGGGCCCGACGGAGAATCACCTACATTAATGACCCCGAGTGGATCAATCGAGGCCTTCTCTCTTCTTTGGGTAGCTTCGGAGCTAGGCTCCCCGAGTTCATCTATCGAATGCCCTTCGGCTCGGGACATATTTTGGCCGGAGGCCGAGTTGAGGACTTCGTTTGACCCACCCTCGAGAATCTCTTCAGTACGAGGTGGGGTCGCATTGGCATCTTCTGGTTCAGTAGCCTTCGGCTAAACAACAGTCGGCTCAGCAGAACTCGAAGCAACCGTCCTTTCTCTTTCCCTAAGTACTAAAGGGCAGTCATCATTATCTTCGTCCTCAGCACGAATACTCTCAGCCACTTCCAAGGTTAAGGTCGCTGAATTGTCCTTAGGCTTTTGAGCTTTAGCCTTTTTCGGCTTCGGAGACTCAACTGGTGATTTCTTCTTCCTCTTTTTCTCCTTAGCAGGCTTCGGGGTATCTGCTTGCCCAGGTAGGGTTACCTTATCAAAACGGCCTCTCTAAGACCCGTATAAGCACAAAAGATAAACATAAAGGGTGAGAGGACTATCGAGAGATATTGTTTCTAAAAAATTCAAGTATGACATTAATAAAAACTCACCATGGTTTTTGGCCTCCCATCGGGTCTTGGCATAATCGCGCCACATGCGCTTGACATATGGGCAGGTCGAATGTAGTTGTCTGATCCGGCATGGGAGATGCTTGACCGCACCGGGGTACCACTCGATAGCTGCATCATCGAAGAAAGATTAGTTCAAAGGGAAGAAAATAATATCTGATTAACGAGGCATGCTTACTTACAGTTCATATTCCATTCCTTGGGGAATGGCATATTCTCGTTAGGGATCAAGTCCGAGGTCCTGACTCGGACAAAGCGGCTCATCCACCCTCTGTCCTTATCCTCGTCGATGCTTGCAAAGAATATCTTTGAAGCTCGACGTTGTAGCTTAATTAGGCCACCCCAATAGAGCCGGGGGCTATAAAGTCTAATCAGATGATCGAGGGTATAAGGCATCCCCTCGACCATGTTTGAAAAGTAAATTATCAGGTAAACGATGCGCCAGAATGATGGGTAGATTTGGCCAAGTGTCACCCGTTATTATCTACAGAAATCGAGGATCACCGAGTCTAACAATGGCGAAGATGGATCTACCAGACGTAGGGTGAAAGGATATGTGTACACACTAATGAAACCGGATTTATATGTGGTTATGTCTTCCTCACTGAAGGAATCTCTACTTGTACCGCCTCCCCCTAACGGTAGTCAACCTTCACTTTCTCAGTTTCAGTTATCGGGCTGATGTATCGAGACGTGGGTTCGCATCGTCCTAGTACTGAAGAAGGTTTGTTTATTTTGAAGTCGGAGGATGTCTCACAAGGGTCGGGGATACACTCATCAACTCGAGGAGGTACTACTTCTTTGCTCTTAGCCGAGCGTGATGATGAAGGATCTTTCTCCTTTTGGGAACAGTCTTAGAACTCTTTGCCATTTTTTGCTATAAAATCTCATAAGAAAGGGAAGAATTTGGTTGAGATATGAATAGAAGAAAAGCAAGCGTATAAAAAGATTTATCAAGGTCTGATGATATTGTGAAAAGTAAATGTTTAATAAGTGAAGGATTGGGTTATTTATAGAGGTCAGTATGCGTGTTGGCGAAAACAAAAGGACGGCCAACCGTCGTTATCGATTTATGGGATTTTGAGAACCATGCAAGTGTGGCCTTAGCTCGTCCTTTCTGTCACATCAATCACTGACCTCAGGTGACTGACGTCACGATGGGGACAATGATGAGTCAAAGAATTCAAATCGTTTCTTGTCATTTCACTCTAAGATAGCGGGGACTATCAGTATACGGTCAATACCGGGGACCCCGACATTGAGGCCTCTATGGCATGCCGAGACCGATCTCGAGAGGCTCGAAGTAGAGTTTGAAGTCCGACCCCGAGGTGCATAGCTCGATAAAGTACATCTAAGGCACATCACAGCCTACCTAGAAATAGTATAAAATCGATGATCGTCATGGAAAGGCGGGAAACTCCCAAGGACACGTGGTCAGAGCTGATAAGGTCTACGAGAGATAGTACAAGTCTGTACTAGGTCGTTATACAGTTGTACCAATAGCTTTTCATTATCATAATTAGATATGTACTACGTTGGGATTCACCCCTCCTATATAAATGGGGACCCCAATCATTCATGCAAGACACAACATTTACTGTAATAGAACATTCTCTACTCTTTTCGTGCTCAACACTGTTTTACAGCTTTAGTGTTCTTCATTTATTGTTCTTCATTTATTGTTCTTCATTTATTGCTATCATTCGACCCTGAGTCCCCCGATTCCAGCAAGCTCGATGTAATGACCCAAAAAGTCATCCTAAGTAATTTTAAATCTGTATTTCGAGGCCCCGAAAGCCTCCGATAATCTCACCTCGATATGCGTGCGCATCCCGGGCGTGTAGCCGGGAAGTCTTTATGTTGAAATTTGATGAAAAATGGAATTTTATGATAATTAAATGAATAAACTTGACTATGGTCAACATTTTTTATAAACGGACCCGGACTATGGGACTTTGGCGTATGCCCGGAATCGAATTCCGAGGTCCCAATCCCGAGAAATGAATTTTTAAAGAAACTTGTTTTCTGAAAATAATAAAGGAATTTGAAAATGAATAATTATGTGAAAACCGTGTTACCGGACCCGTATTATGGTTCCGGAGACCGGAACAGGTTTATTATATGTTATTTGTCTTATCTGTGAAATTTGGTGTAAAACAGACTTGAAATGACGTGTTTCGGATCAAAAGTGGGAAATTTAGAAGTTTATGAAGTTTGAGAAAATTCTATAGATTTTGGAGTTTAATTCATTGTTTTGATGTTGTTTTGGTGGTTTAATTACTTGAATAAGTCTGTATGATGATATGGGAGTTGTGTGTATTTTTGGTTTTTGATCCCGAGGTCTCGGGCGAGTTTCGGGTAGCTATCGGAGTGTGCAAAGTGGAAAAATCTGGTGTTTTGGATGATTTGTTGGTGTCTCGTGTAATACCCTTCGCGAACGCGGCCAAGGGCTCGCGAACGCGAAGGGTAATTATTGTGGCCTGGGATTTTACTCTACACAAACGCGTAGAGGGAGACGCGAATGCGGAGCACTGGACAGTGCTTCTACGCGAACGCGTCCCCAGGTGTGTGAACGCGTAGTGTTAGGTTGGGTCTCGGGGGGCGCTGGGTAGTTTGTTCTTCGCGAACACGGCCAAGGACTCGCGAACGCGTAGGTCAGGTTAGTCAACTCTTCGTGAACGCGGCCAGGGCCCGCGAACGTGAAGGGTATTTTTGCCCAGTTATTAAAATACCCCAAAAACAGAATACCATATGGGATTTTCATAATTTTCACTTCCTTCTTCTTCTCCAAGCCCCATTGAAGACCTCCAAGCCATTTTCACCTCCATAACCATTTGGGTAAGTGTTCCTAACACCAATTTCTTCCATTTTCTTTCCCTAATCACTAGAACCTAGACCTAAACTAAGGAGGTCGAGCCTCACAATGCTAGTAACAACAACAATGGCTCTATAATGATTCTATCAAGTGGGAAAGTAGTGGGAAATCCACACCAAAAGTGGAAAGAGGTTAGGGATAACAGAAACATGCATAGGGGAAATCAAGCTAAAGCAAAGGAAAACACTGGTAAAGAACTAGTACCAGCTAATAAATAGGCTACTGTCGTACCTCAGAGGCTTACTATTACAAACCAATTTTCACTACTGGAGGATGAGAATGCACATGAACATGAAAATAATCAAATAATACTAGCGGAGGATGCCAATGTACAGAAGCAAGTACATACTGAATCCAGGTTGAATGCAGCAGAACCAACCTTCAAATCTCCTACAAAAGATAAAGGAAACAAAGGTCATAAAGGAAATCAACATACACATGGTAAGAGTCTTAACTCAACAACTCCTATAGCTAAACAAGGTGTAGTAAATGAAGGAGGAAAACAAGCAAATGGTAAGAGCCTCAACTCAACAACTCCTAAAACCAAACAAGGGGTATTAAATGAGGGAGATCAGCTAGGAGATGCAGTCATAATAGGCACCTTTTCTGAACAGCAATTAAAAGAATCTACACAACAATGGGTTCAGAGAACTTTTCAAGGAACTATGGTTGCTATTAACACTTCTGTCCAAGAAGTGCCAACACAAGATACTGGACTCAATCTAGAACTAATGCATAATGAAGTTAATGATCAGGTAAAAGACCCAAACTATGACCAAGTTAGAAATATGGACAATGCGAATTGGCAATGAGGAAGAATGTGGGAGCATCAAAGAGAAGTAGATTCAGGTGAAGGAGAGATACCAGATATCATGCCAAGTGATGAAGAAGATGATGCAGAGACTTTGGAGGATGAAACTCAAAGTGTTAATGCTATACCAAAGTCTACTCAAAACAAAGATGAAACTACTACTTCAAAGGTGAAGGATACTGCTGTTGCTAATCCAGGTAATACACAAGAGAAGGAAAAGGAAATTATGGTTGACAAAGGTCCAGATATTCAGATTATAGAACCTAAGGGAACAGGACAAGGGGATGCAGTAGATGGATATGTCAACAAAGGGGACAAGCCAACTAAGGAAGCTACAAAACAACAAAGGAATGGGGACACTGGTACTTCAAAGCCATGCCAAGTGACACAGCAAAAAGAAGTACAACAGCCTGTTGCTATTGTCCAAACAAATGCAGAGCTGGTTTATGCTCCAAACAATACCAAGGAGATGGAAGAGAATGCATAACAAACACTTAAGGACCTTGGTGAAGAATCTTAAGTCCAGAACTTCTTAAATGTGGCCAGGCAGGGAGATCTCTCACCCAGACACATTGAAGAAGCAAAATCAGAAGCAAAAGGGAGAAAAAAAACCAACAAAGAAGGCCCCACAATTCCACCAAGGGGGGTACATACAAGAGGGACAATATCTAAATCCAAAAATCAATAAGCGGATGCACTTATTTGGAACGTTAGATCAGTCAACACAATGCAAGCATTTGAGAGGTTGATTACAATGCATAGACGGAAGCACTTTGAGTTTATTGGCATACTGGAACCAATGCAGCAGAAAAATC
>ML269400.1:21376-56416 GCA_005239495.1 Nicotiana undulata | reverse complement strand
TATATATATATATATATATATAAAAGGCTTGTGTAAAAGTTAAGTACTAGGTTCTCGTAAAACCCATAACCAACATAATAGACCCCCTGACCTCATTTATTTCACCGGACACTACCTCCCACTAGCACTAAAATGAATCATCTATAATTTTTACAGCCAAACAAGGAAAAGGAAGTAACGAATTTCAGCTCAAAATTGAAAATTGACGTCGCTAACAAAAGGACAGAATCTTTATACAGTTAGAGCTCTCTACTACAGCATCTCTATATAATAATATGTTATTTTTTCCGGTTCACAATAAGTGTCCAATTTCTTTTTAGCACGCCCATTAAGAAACTACTAAATCCTATGCAAAAAAACCTAGTATGACTAAACTACCCTTATTAAAGTATTGGTCACATAATTATAGTGAGGAGTGAGAAAAGTTTTTTAGGGATATGCACATAAGGGTAAAAGAGTAAAAACAAATTGAATTTTTTCTTGATAACATAACTGGACACTTATTTTGAACCAAAATGAAAAAGAAAACTGGACACTTATTGTAAACCGGAGGGAGTATATTTTACTTTTCTATAACAACTTTTTACCTATAACAACAACAACAACCATATTTATAGCAAAACGCTCTTTGTAGATTATCACTCCATCACAGCCATGTAGAATCTTTAAGATTACTAATAATAATTCTAAAAATATTTAGAGAAAATTTAACTATTAAGCTCTTAGATTGTCTTCAAGAAAAAATTATTAGATATATTTTGCTGAAAATTTAGACACAGATCTTTGTCAATTCAAGCATCATATCGCTATTAAGAGAATGAAATCTATGAAACAAACTACAATTACAAAGTGCTTCCATCATTCTTGAAAAAAATTATTTTCAGGTAGCTTTAAAATATTTGTCTTGAGTATAAATCTTTATACTTTTAAGTATAAATTTATTAAACATATATTAACTTTCTTCAATATTTAACTAGTAAAATATGCATATCTTTTGAGATTTTAAATCTGAATAATTTTCTTTTTTTTTATACGTAATATGAAAAAAGGAAAAATAATCAACTTTTGGATAATTTTATCTGTAACAGTAAAAAAAATCTAAACGTCAAATGTTGTTATAAGTGCATTACAACCATTCACTATAAAAGCCAAAAAATATCGGAACAAAACGAGACTGTTATATAAAGGGTTTGACTGTATATAGATTACACTATAAAGCTACAAAGTACAAGTAGCTTTCCAGTTAACAAAAAGAAAAATACAAGCAGCTTCCATTTTGCAGGATAAATACATAATAAAATGGGACAAACTCCACCAGATGAATACTAGAAATTTTATTCCCAAAAAAAGATGGTGTGCTGCTATTCATTGCTTAAAGATTAGCTCGACAATGCTTATCGAAGTAACAACAATAACCTTGCCCAACAAAAGGGACATTAAAAGTTTCAAAATCCATTATTCCCATATCACATTTCACCATTGAGAAACTCTTTTGCTCCTTCTTTATCCTTCCTCCCACAACTAAGCAGCTGTCTGATAAAGGTTAACCAATGTGGCCTTTCATTGCTGAATCAACTGTCGAATGACGTATGGGAGAATGCCTCCATGGTTGAAATAAGCCAATTCCACCTGTAAAAAGAAATCAAAGCGCCGATACAAAGTTAAACAGGAGATCTCTACTACAGAGGAATATCCACCGATATATTATACATGCTACAAATGCACATCTGAGTAGGAGCTTCATTAAATTTGAAATCGTGACATGCACGCAGGAGATTTCGAGACCATCTCTCAATTCGCATCTCTGTGTTCTTTGAGTATGTATAGCGGATGTTAAGAGACTCAAGCTATTTGTAATTCTTAAAAAGGATAATATAAATTATTTTCTTTCTAGATCGCGATGAAATTTTCTTCTTCTATTCTTTTATGTATGTTTTTACTTGCATCTCATTATGTCATTTAACTGTTGAGCAGCAAATGCAGATGCAGAAGTAAATTTCAACATCAAAGCAACAACAACAACAACCCAGTACAATCCCACTAGTGGGGTCCGGGGAGGGTAGTGTACCCCAACCCCGGAGTAGAGAGATTGTTTCCAATAGACCCTCGGCATCCTTCCCTCCAAGAACTCCCCCACCTTGCTCTTGGGGTGACTCGAACTCACTACCTCTTGGTTGGAAGTGGAGAGTGCTTGCTTACCGTCAGAGCAACCCACCTTGTCTAGCATCAGTACCAAGCATGCACCCTAAATAACTACATGTAAAGATTCTAACTAGTCTAATTCTGACATTCATTATTGTAATGTCCTGTTAATGAACATGTGTGATTTTAGGTGCACAAGATAAATTCAAAACCCTCCTGTAAATTTAACTTTGGAACACACAAGACTAAATTACTTGTGCAAAAGCACGAATATGATTTTAGGTGCATGAGACAAATTTACAGTACTTGTGTAAATTTACTTTGGAATACACAATTACCAAAGTACTAGACAGTCATCCCCACTTTCAATGTTCTACATTTTTGGTTGCAAAGGGGAGGGGAAGGTAAAAGGAGAGGAACTCACTTTTTACTTTTTCACATAAAATATTAATGATTCACTTTGGTTGTTTGGTATGGTTGGCATGAGAAGTGAAGGGACGGGAGAAAGAACTATGGCAATGCAAGAGACATGTCTTATGCCAACATTATTCATATACACTTGATCGAAGTAAACGTACACCTTATCCATGGGGTTGGAAAAGCTTTTCGATAACCTCCATATTAACTTCCCTATCAAAGTAAACGTATGCCTAATCACTCCATTTCTTATTTCCCTGCCTCCCACACTTTCCCTTCTCACCCCCAACCAAACGTAATATAGCCCAGGCTTAACCCACAGTGAATACAAGGATAGGATAGGATAGGATAAGATGTAAAATAAGTACCTCATCTTAACAGCATGACACTTCTCGATGAGAGACGGGATAAGGAGATAGTTTGAAGAGTTTTATGCTTATGCTGTAGTGCCTCAAACATCATGTACAATTAACATAGGTGGATTCCAGATTTTAATTTTGTGGGTTCTAGACCACAACCCTTTTTGCTTACTAGGTATTGGATAGATTATTTAAATATATTAATGTGAATTTTTTAACCCAAATATGTGGTCTGGGCCAAAGCTACTGGGTTCTGTAGATTCGCAAACAATATAATTATCACATTTATCTAATCATGTGTATCCAAGTTGGCATTTACAATATATTTAATTCCTCTTTTTATGCTCACTAAGTCGTTTACCCATTTTTTCCTCGTCTGGTCATGAGCCGTTCCGTGCTCTTTTTTTCCTCTATTCATTTTCTACAGTAGCACAGCTTTAATTATTTAATTTCGGATAGTATAGTGTACAAGAAAGTCATATGGACAGTAACACCCTCTTGAAATTAAATTGTCAAATCAGCATCTTTCACACAATCAAATACCATGAGAGCATATAACTAAAAAACGATAGAAAGTGGAATATACCTCAGTGTCGAAGCGTACTATGCAAGTGAAAGATTTTCCTGTGTCTGTTCGTACAGTCACATCTTGGCCTGGGCGGATCTCACTAATGTTTTTGGGGAGATCAATGGTATATCGCTCATGACCTGTCAACCCAAGTGTTTCTGCATCCTCGCCAGCCTTGAAACATAGAGGCACAATTCCCATTCCTACCAAGTTGCTACGGTGAATCCTCTCAAAGCTTTTAGCAATTACAGCTTTAACTCCCTATCAAACAGCTTTTTTCATTAGAAATACTATATGATAGAAACAGGAAGAGATCAAAATCAAGCAGAAATGTTGAAAACACACCAGCAACATGGGGCCCTTAGCAGCCCAATCTCGGGAGCTTCCACTTCCATATTCGGCTCCAGCTAAGATTATAGTGTCTTGTCCAGCAGACTTGTATTTCTAAAAGAATCATGTATTAGGAAATGTTAGCATAACCTAACAAATCTCTGAAGCGCCAACTATGCTGTCACCAATTTTGAAATGTGTTATGGGGACTAATCTCAATGCCAACAGATTCTGTATAGGGAAGGCACAATAGTAACATAAGCAAACACAAAAAGAAAAGTACCATTGCAGCATCAAACACAGAGAGTTTCTCTCCTGTGGGAATGTGAATTGTCTTTGGGCCAACTTCCCCATTTAACAGCTTGTTTACAATGCGGATGTTGGCGAAAGTACCCCTAGCCATAATTTCATCATTACCACGACGGCTACCATATGAGTTGAAGTCCCTGCGATCAACCCCCCGCTCAATAAGGTACTTAGCGGCAGGACTATCTTTGTGGATGCTTCCAGCTGGTGAAATGTGATCTGTGGTAATACTATCACCAAAGTTCAGTAAGCAATAAGCATCCTTCACACCGTGGGGCCCGGGAGGATCCATGGTCATATCCTTGAAATACGGTGGCTCGTGAATGTATGTAGAACTAGGCTCCCATGAGTAGAGCTTAGCAGCTGGTACTGATAATTGATTCCACATATTATTCCCCTTTGTAATAGCTTCATAGGTACTCTTGAACATGTCTGGCAATACACTTGATTGAACAACCTAACAAGGAAAGATCACATGCTCAGTTCACAATTTTCTCCATCAGTTGTAGGTATACAAGGACATAAGTAAACTACATACCTCAGCAATTTCTTCAGTTGATGGCCAAATATCCTTGAAGTAGACATTCTTACCATCATTTCCCACTCCAATTGGCTCTTTCTCAAAGTCGATATCAACCTATAAATATGTATAATTTTCAGTCAGTGTCCAGCAGCATTGGCCGTATATGATGACATCATATGATACACTACAGACCTAACCTCCGCATGTCAGGACTCAGGACTATACACATTTAGCCAATGTGATTAATGGTCCAACTTATGTGAGATGCTCATGGCAGGACAGTGGTCGAGATGGATCATTTAGTACAACATGCCAAAAGAGGGCTCTAATGCGTAAATATCAAAATTGTTCACCTTCAGGCTTTCACAATTCCTATTTGGCATCAACCTGGTTCATTAAGTAGTTGCACTTAACACGATTTTCCAATGATACCTCATTTATCTTATATTTCCATCACTTTGACAGCTTTTCTCAAACAAGGCTAACTTGATAAAAACTCAGGATGTATTAATTGTAACTAAATATAAACTGACATTCCATACTCAGCTCGTCTAATATGACTTATCCGAATCAACATTTCCAATATCAGGATTTTCATCTTATTTGTTCATTAGAGGTATGTCTTGACTACCTTTTTACATCTATAAAGTATATAATATATGCCAGAAGCAAACCCCAAGACAAACAATAAAATTTTGTGCAATTACTTACAGTGCCAGCGAGTGCATAGGCAACCACCAAAGGAGGTGACGCAAGGTAGTTTGCTCTCGTCAAGGGATGAACACGCCCCTCAAAGTTTCGATTTCCAGAGAGTACAGCAGCAGCAACAATGTCTACAGATACAACAATAAGTCAAATAATCACCTGGAAGACAGACTAGACAATGCCATCGCTAAATAGAAGCAATCATAAGGAGTTCACCATTTTCTGATATAGCAGAAGCAACTGATTCATCCAAATCCCCCGAATTCCCAATACAAGTTGTGCAGCCATATCCAACAATATGGAAACCTTGCTGATTCAAATACTTCTGCAGCCCACTGTTTCACAACAAATACCACATTTTCACATATATAGTCAGCACGAAGGGAAGGATAAGAAGAAACTTCAACTGAGAAATTACAAGGAATACCTCTGGAGTAAATATTTTGTAACTACGCCGGAGCCAGGAGCAAGACTTGTTTTAACCCATGGCTTAATCTGGATATCAACAAGGAATGACATTAACAAAATATGAAGAAACCATTGAAGAAAAACAAGATATATAGGGAAAAAACTGACATGTAGACCCAGGTGGCAAGCCTTTTTTGCAACAAGGGCTGCTCCTAGCATAACACTGGGATTTGATGTATTAGTGCAACTTGTAATAGCAGCAATCACAACACTTCCATGCTTGAGCTCTGCATCTTGTCCATGGAAAGAAAACTTTATCACTTTTTCCTGCGCATCTTTTGGCACAGCAAATCCCTACAGTGAATAGAGCCAGCCAAATTAACATTTCCAATACTCAAAGGTTGACCTTGTAATTCAGTAGTCTTATATTAGTTTGAGTTGCAAGATCACATATCACGAGGAGAGTCAATGGTTAAAGTACAACAGAGTAGTTGCTCACCTTGAATCCAACCTTATTATCAAGGCAAGAGTGCCAGTCAGACTTCATTTCTTTCAAAGGCACGCGGTCATGAGGTCTATCAAGGAAAAGGAAATATATATCACATGGTTGTAACAATACAACAACAATATATCACATGGTTGTAACAATGTTTCTCACATTTAATAAGTTGTTTACCAAAGACAAAAAAATATACCTTTTTGGCCCTGAGACACATGGCTCAACGTCAGCAAGATCGAGGTGCAGCGAAGCAGAGTACACTTTCTCATGTTGAGGCTGAATCAGGAACGTGACACGTTCTTTAGAAATTTATAAGGAAAAAAGAACTTATATCTTGCGTTATCTTCTTTCTGCCTAGTGGAAAAAGAAGGATAATTATATCTAGCCAAATTCTTTAATTTATCCCCTAAGAGAGATTTTCGTGCTTAATAAAAGACACTCGCAGCTAAGGGTAGCAAAGAAGACCAACCTCATTATAGTCGACAAACATATTATTCGCGCGCAGATATGCTTCGATCATTTCCACCTAAAATTTTAGGGATTAGAAAATATAAAAGCAATTTACATCTCATCTTCACATGTAACGCTTGCAAGAATCTGAACACTTACTGTTTCATCACTTCTCCCTGTTAATTTCAGATACTGCAATGTAACATGATCTACAGGAAAGAAACCCATTGTAGCACCATACTCAGGAGACATGTTTGCAATGGTGGCTCTGTCAGCCAATGATAGTTCACTCATTCCATCACCTAAAGAAAAATTAAACACGGTCAAGTCTTTAGATAACCTATTCGCCATCTTGGAATTATTAGTAAGTAATTTGTCCAGTTTCCCCATATTTACCATAGAATTCAACGAACTTCCCAACAACACCATGCTTCCTCAGCATTTGAGTGACTGTCAACACCAAGTCAGTGGCAGTTACACCGCTGCGCAATTTTCCAAATAACTTGAACCCAACAACTCCAGGCAACACCATGCTCATTGGCTGTAAGTAACACGACAGTAGCATTAGGGAAAAAATACCATTGAAAGTGAAAACTTCATCAGCATAAATATTATTTGTTTAGTACAATTAGTGTGAATTAGTTAGACACAATTGGGCAGCCTGATATTGCATTTAAAAGAAGAAAAGAAAACTAAAGAACAAGCAAGCACGACAGAGCCACAAGAACGGAGTGTTTGTCTTCTCTTTGAGTCAAAGGGCACACATCACATGTTATTCGAAAGAGATAAACGAACACAAGAACGCATCAGCCTCCATTCCAGCTTGATGAAAACTTTAGGAAGAGAGCTGACTATGTTCATGTAAAATTCTAAGTGAACTCGCATTACACCTTTATAAAGAAAGATGAATGTGTAAACTTATCATGTCGAGACAAATAGTACGTATATATTTATTTACATATATACTTGGTGGACAGAGTTACCCGGGACCTATACTGGTGAAAAATAGCAGGTACCCCATGGAACTGGTCGAGGTGTGCGCAAGCTGGCACGGACACCACGGGTATCAAAAAAAAAAAGGAGCACAATTTTCAGAACAGACCAAAACAAAAGGAGTTAGATTTGGGTCAAGGAGGAGTGTACAACGAAAAATTGTTCATTGAAAGAAAAAATATGAGGTCAGTTGATAAGGAAAGAGGAAGCCCAACTTCAAAATACATCACTAACTGAAGCACAGAAGAATATTCCAAAATTTCAGCATAATAAACAAACTTTCCTTGTGGCATTCATGGTTACATACCTGACCAAGCATTGTAGCTTCTGCTTCAATACCTCCAACACCCCAGCCAGCAACTCCAAGCCCATCGATCATAGTGGTGTGGGAATCTGTTCCGACAACACTATCAGGATAGAGCAAGCCTTCCCTGTTGAAGACGACTCTTCCGAGGTATTCAAGATTCACCTAACAAAATTATGGCACCAAAAACCATTATCAGTTCCAGAATATCATCTTCTTTCATGTTTCAGAGATATAAATAAGGTTGTAAATCCAAGTGTGCCAATGCATTGCCTCTACAGATGAAGGATAACAAATGGACACAAAAGAAATGAAGCTTAAAAAGAGATACAGGTTAGCACAGATGTGACATTAAATATGCACAGCAGTACAACTGGCCCCATTCAGTTTTCAGGTACAATACCTGATGAACAATACCAGAACCTGGTGGAACAACAAGCATGTTGCGAAAAGCATTAGAACCCCACTTGAGAAAGGCGAACCTCTCCTTGTTCCTTTGGAATTCCAGTTCCATATTAGCCTGGACAGCATTTTCTGACCTTGCTACGTCAACTTGAACTGAATGATCAATTACCAGATCTACAGGCACCTGAAAATATGCCCAATGAAAAAAGGATAAGATATTACCATCAAATGGAAATTATTCAAAAACCAATAGAAGAACTGGCGATGAATCTTCAAGATATAAAAAACCAATAGAAGAACTGCCACAACTCACAACGACCTGAATTTTCTTATTAGCAGAAATCTTTGACCTCAAACTTGTAATAATTAGTGATCGGACTAAGTCCTTGACTCATAAGCGTAAAAAAAAAAAAAGCATTTCAATACTTATTTATCCAAATTATAAAAGCCATGGCTGCATTATGTAGGTGCCGTTTGCTTAAAAAATATTGAAAAACCTGTTTTGGAAAAAAAAAACAAATTTTCAAACTAACAGCAAGAAAGACAGTTCTTGCAAAAAAATTGAATAAGATTTGGGTTGAAACTCCTCTTCAAAATTTTGAAGGAAACACCACCTTAGTTGTTCCGACATCTACTATTGAAGGTGACTAACCACACTGTTTAAGAAACTTTACTAACATCAGCTAAACTTAAAATAAATGAATACCAATGGATTAATCTTGTCAGAATCACTGCCAAGCTTGTTCATGGCATCACGCATGCAAGCAAGGTCCACAACAGCTGGTACACCAGTAAAATCCTGCAAAAACAGTTAAGATTTAAGCTGCTACATCTCGAATTGCATTTTTTCTTTTTTATTCAGAAACAGGCCAAAGGCCAGTACTTGCAGCAAAACTCGGGCTGGCTTAAACGGTATCTCCACTAGCTTCGGCGCAGTATTTTCCCAGTCAATAATCTTCTCAACATCCTCCTTTTTCACTTGAAAGTTGTCACAATTACGAATTGCTGATTCAAGAAGAATTCTAATAGAATATGGCAGCTTGTCTGTAACAATGATGAAACCAAGAAAAAGTCAAAAATAAGAAAACATAGATTTACTGAGAGGACACAAGAATGTGAAATCAAGCACTTCAACAATGCAAAATATAGAAAGCCGTTAATTTGAAAAACTAAAGAAAGAAAAAGGAGGAAAACGAAACTACCAATCCTAGAGAACTATACGTCGAATGAATAACCATAATTCTCGAATAAGGAATACATTACTCTAGTCATCAAATAAAATTGCATTAATCTAGAAGTAAGATTGACAACAGGTGCCACGAAACAGTATGACAAATTCAAGCGACGGAACAAGCTAGTTATTCACATCACGAAAAAAACAAAAGCAGTTTATTATATATATAAGAAACATCAGGGTCTGATGAAATTACCAATTCGGGGATCATTCAGAGCAGGTAGGCTGTAGTACTTCCCGAATTCACCACCTCCAGGCTTGGGAAGAACAGTGAGGATTCCCTTAAATGGGTTCTCTGCAGCTGAATCCATCGAGACACAGTATTAGATTCTTGATTTACTTTTCGGATAACGAGTCTAGCAAGTCATTCAGTTAGCAGCTCCTGACAATTATCAGAAACATTCTTAACCATTTAATAAATACCCAACACAAAATACAAACGTTAAAAGAAAAAGTCAACTTCAACATCTGCCATTCAAATGTCCACCTACCTACCATAGACTTATTCAAAAGTATATTTGAATAAAGAAAAATTATTTTGTTCACTTTCTTTCTATTTCAATAAAATCCAAAAGATTTAAATATTTCTTGCTTGTGGTGGATATATCCTTAACAAATATATTACACCATGAGGATCCAGGGGCAGAGGTAAAGTATGAGCTACAGTTCAGCCTTTGGCTATTACACCAAATAAGTGTTAAGAAATCTATCATATATGTATAAATATTAAATTTCAAAGCCAGTAACTCAAGTGATCAGTGGGTTCAGTGAGTCCGAACCCATAAAGTTCAAATAGTGGATCCGCCTCCAATCTATAACGGAAACAGCAAAAGATTGAATATCCACAACAATTCAATGGATTCTTTTCTTCTCTTTTTACAAGGTGGAGACAAAAAACAGAACTAAGATATTGTTCTATGACTCAGGACTTTAAATCTAAAGCTCTATTAACAAACAATATTATGCTAAAGAATGTATGGTTGGCGGCAAATCCAATGAAATGTTCTTTTAACAACGTTAGGATAATCTCAGCAGTGAATCCAATCAAAACAGTGACAGGAGGGACATGAAATGACAGAAATACCCATGGTGGAGAGTTTTCGGTGGAAACTGTTGAGAACTGGATTGACAGTTCTGATCTGAGCTTTCAAACTGATCGGAGATTTCCAATTCCACCGCAGCGATCGAACGGCGGAGGAAAAGCTCAAGGAACGGCGCTGTTGATCAGAGAAAAAACAAGAAGGCCTACTAGAAGAAGAGGAAGAAAGAGTTGTAGAAATGGAAGAAGAGGAAAATCTCGGCTTGGAAAGAGCAGCAGAAGTGATGTACATAACTATCTCAATATATATTGGTATAATTGGTATATACAGTATGATACAGTATTTTATTTGGGCAGATCAGATTCAAATAATAATGACAACTTAGGTAGGTGGGGGCAAATGGGTATTTGGTGGAAAGATGTTTGGGTTTGGGGGGGGGGGGGGGGTTTACTGTTGGGCTTGGGGTAGTAGGGGTAGGCGTGTGGAGACGGCCTAGGGTCGTGTGCCGTATATTCTTGAACAAGAAAAACAGCAAATTTTGCTGTTAGAAAATATGGAAGAGTGAGGACTTAGCTGAACTGCTGAAGAGATGAGGATGAAGATGATGAGTTTGCATGATTTCATGGGGAAAAAATACAAATTAGAATATACTGAGATTTTTGTAGTGTATGAAAATTATTATCCTTCTACATGAGACTAATTTTTGTTTTTTATTTTAATTTTTGTAGTATTAGCACGCAATCTCGCTTTGAGTTGGTAGTAATTTTTTATGATCACCTTACTATCTTGTTGTTTATTTTTCTTTTATATAATTTTTGGTATTGTCACTTCTTTTTATATTTTCATTAATGGTGCTTATACTTTCTTGAGTCGAGGGTCTATTGGAAACAGTCTCTCTATCCGCATTAAGATATGTGTACACACTACCTACTTTATGGTATAATACTGGGTATGTTATGTTGTATTTTAATTTCACATAAAATAATAATTTAGTGCCCGTTTGGACATAAAATTTGATGGAAGATTTTTCCAAAATAAATCACTTTTTTGTAAATCAGTGTTTGTTCATAAAATTTCCAATTTTCACTTGAAAATGCATTTTGAAAATTTTCGAAAATGTGAAACACTGCAAAAATCTATTTTCTCAAAATTTTCACTCACAAAAAATAACTCAAACTTAAATTTATGTCCAAACACAACTTTAAATTTTAAATACTATTTTCATTTTTAAAAAAATTCACCATTTTTTTTAATTTTACAATTCTTATCTCCAAACGCCTAATTCTTATGTCCAAACGCCTACTTAAGATCTAAAAGTGGCTATGGTGCTTTGATCTGTGAAACCTTCGTGGGATAAAATGAAACTTCAGTTACTAATATGTAGGGGTGTGCATTCGATTTATCGATTCGATTTTGACCCTTATCGATTTGTACATATGCTTATCGTTATCGTTTCAATTAGGTTTCAATTTTTTCGATTTCGATTTATCGATTTTTGGGGCTTATCGATTCGGTTATCGATTACACCAATAAGAAAATTTGTGGGATTCTACGGAAAGTTTCTTCTTAAGGCTTTCAATCTCACTCTCTTTTTCAATCCTCGCCTTCTCAATCTCAGCCTCCTCCTTCATAAGATCACTCATTTCTCTCTCTAAACTCTTCAGTTTTTTCTCAACCGCATCATGGTAACCAACCTGCACCGCGACAAACACGGACACCAGCTTCTTCTCAATCTCCAACTGAACAACATCTTCATTCAGCCGAGTCAACTGGGCCTTCAACCCGTCCTTCTCCGAGTTAGACCTTTTGAGTTCCGATTCCAGGGAGCTTTTTGCTTGCACAAGTGAGTCCACCTATTGTCGTTTCTCAATGGTCTCCTTGAGAAGCATGTCGTTGAGACTCTTTAGGCTTTCAAGTTTCTCAGATGCCTCTTCCATGGATGCAGAGTGATTTTGTTCTTTCACTTGCTGTTGTTGCTGCTGCTTTTCCTTTCCCTCTTCAGTTTGGTGTTTATCTTGGGTGTGGGGGGCTGTCTTCTTTTTGGCCATTGTGAGTGTACTCTTTCGGTGTTTGGCTAAAGAGTTTTTGTGGTGGGTTTTGGTTTTTGGAAAATGGGGAAAAAGATTTGAAGATTAGATAAGAATATTGTTTGAGAGGTAGAAAGGGTATTATAGAATAAGGGTATATTTGTCTTTTTTAGTATATCTTATCGATTTATCGATAAACCAATAACCGAAGAGGACAAAATCAAAATCGAAATTGAAATCGATAAGGAAAATTTCGAAATCGAAATCGATAAATCGATAAACCGATAACAAATAATCGATTCGATTTATCGATAAACCGATTCGAATGCACACCCCGACTAACATGTGTTGTCACTGAAATAAATAGAATCTCTCTGTCCTTAACTAGAAGTCTTGTTGAGTATGGAAAAAATTCTACTACGGAACGCTTCCCTTGAAATAGGTTTTACGCAGCACGAATTCAAATATAATCGGGGCACGTACCGAACACCAAATGAATTAACCCAACCAAAAAAAAACTTTTCTAAACTCTATCAAGAATATGCTTTTTAAGATCTTCTATTAAGTTCTTATGTAAAGTTGCAACGATTATTATTAGTAGTTAGTTTGTTCTTTCTATCCTTTGAAAAGTCTTGTGAAACACTACATAATTATTATGTTTAACTGTTGAGATTGGAGCTTGAGTGTCATAATTTAAATATTGGCTATGGCTATTCTGTAATTAGTTAATAGAGCTGTTAGTGTTAGAACTGCAAATAGGCTATTTTTGCAAATAGTTAGTTGCTCGGTTAGTTAGTGTCAGTGAGTGGAATTCTCACTGTTGTAGCTGTAGAGGATTGTATATATATAGGCGCATTATCCTTTTTCTAATTCAATGAGAATGATTTCTCTCATTCCTGTATTCTGGAAGTTTCTTCTTCTCTTCTCTTTCCGAACTCCATGGCATGCAGCCATGGCAGTTGAAGCTTAGCTCAGATATTTTCGTCATTGATGTTCGATCTTGTCATGGTATCAGAGCAAGGTATTATCCGCTGAGTTAATCGATAATCTCTTGCCTCGTCTTCTCTTCAATTCACAATCGAACTTTTACGTCTTCGACGAAATCGATAATCGTTTTCTTCTTCTGCGAAATTCTGCTCGAAATTGTGTTTTTAGTTGCGATCTCGTCCAATTGTAACAAATTACAGTAGCGTTGAGAAATTTTAGGAGTGCGATTTCACTCACATATGTTAGATTTCCAAACCTAGTTACAATTCACGATTTGATCAATTGAGATCTGTAGTTCGAACTATGGTTGGGGAGTGTTGTAAACAAAGACAATCTAGACACTTCAAGTCCCCTGTACATGCATCCTTCAGGGAGTGTAGGTTCTATGTTAGTACTTGTTGCTTTTGACGGCACATGGTATAGATCCTGGAGGAGAGGCATACTTAGAGCCCTCTCAGTGAAGAATAAGGTCGGTTTCATAACAAGAAAGTGCCAGAAACCAGTAATTGGACATGCAACCTTTGATCAATGGGAACGATGTGATGATATGGTGACATCGTGAATTCTGAATTCACTTTCAAAAGACCTAGCGGACAGTTTACAGTATGTGAGTGATGCAAAGGAGTTATAGCAAGAGTTAGAACATAGGTATGATCAAACTAATTGTGCAAAACTTTACCAACTCCAGAAAGAAATCAATGATTTAAGTCAGGGTACACTGGACATAACATGCTATTACACTAAGATGAAGAAACTATGGGAAGAATAGACACATTAAATGCACATGCACAGTGCAGTTGTCAATGCCTTTGTGGTGCCAAGGCTAATATGCACAAAGCTGAGCAAGACAGAAGGTTGATACAGTTCTTGATGGGGTTAAATGAGGTGTATAATGTGGTGAGGGGGAGTATATTGATGATGAACCATCTCCCAAGTATTGAACATGCCTTCTCTATTCTCATACAAGAAGAGAAGCAACGAGAGGTTAAACCACACAGTCAATAGTTGGTAATCGAATCTACATCATTGAATGCTAATGGTCCAGGAAACAGCAGCTTTAGAACTAACTACAACCAACACATGAGTAACTCTTCTGGTAACAATGGCCATGGAAGAGGTTATATGGGAAACAGACCCAGGCCATTCTGTGATTACTGCAAAATACCAGGGCACACCAAGGACAAGTGTTACGAAATCCATGGTTATCCACAAAACATGAAGGATAACAGTGGCAATAGAGGAAGGAAAATGGAAGCAAATGTGTTTGATACGACTGGCAATGGAACAATTATGACGGATGAAGGGGGAAATCTTCAGGAACAAGGTAGGACCATGCAACAGCTAACCAAGGAACAATATGGGAAACTGCTGAGCATATTGGAGAGCTTCAATAGTGGAAATAATGGAGATAACTCAGGAAACATCAACTTGGTTGGTGGTGCTGTTAACTTTGCATGTATGACTACTTGTAACACTTCTGTTGAACCCAGTAAGCCGACTTATGAAAGCTTTAAAAGGAATGCTGATTGGTGGATCCTTGACTCAGGAGCCACTAACCATATGACCTAAAACAAAGCCTCTTTGAGCGACATTAAAACTCTTGTTTACCCTTTCTTAGTCTCTTTGCCAAATGGATATAAAGTAAAAGTGACAATAGTTGGAGATGTCATTCTGAGTCATCAATTTACCCTAAAAAGAGTCTTATATGTTCCTAGTTTCAAATTCAATCTGATCTTTATACACTCATTGACAGTTCAACTTGATTGTATCATCATATTCACTAAGTTTTCATGTATCCTTCTACAGGGCCTTTCACTCTGGAGATTGGTAAAGCCAATGACAACCTCTACCTTCACTACTCAAATTCAGGAAAGAACAGTTCTTCTGTCACACCTCACACACACAAATTTGCACCTAGTGCATCCATCTCAGGTAGTCACAGTAGTAATAATGTACACTGTCACAACCATCTTTTGAATTATGCACATGGTGCATCCACTCCTTCGTATGTTTGTAGCAATGAAAGTGTACAAGTTTCTTTGAATTCCAATAAAATTTCTTCTAACAAAATGAACTCAGACAGTCATATAGATCTCTTGAGGCATAACAGGTTGGGCCATGTACCTTTTATCAAAATGAAGGGTATCAACTCCATACCTGTAACCTTTGCAAACAAAGAACCTTTTCTGTGTTCTATCTGTCCTATGGCCAGACAAAATAGATCTTCATTTCCAGAAAAAACCTCTTCCACCATTAAAGCATTTGAACTCCTCCATGTGGATATGTGGGGTCCTTATCATTCTCCAACCCATGATAATCACAGATATTTCATCACCCTAGTTGATGGTTATAGCAGATGCACTTGGACACATCTCTTGACCAGTAAAATCAATGCCCTGCATGTCATAAAAGCCTTCTTTGCAATGGTCCAAAACCATTTCAATAACTCAATAAAGACCATTAGAACTGACAATGGTTTGGAGTTTGTGAACACTAAAACAACCATTTTTTTTCAAGACAAGGGGATCATACATCAGAAAACTTGTCCCTATAGCCCTCAACAAAATGGTATAGTCGAAAGAAAATATAAATATCTCCTTGAGACTGCAAGGGAATTATTGTACCAGTCCAAACTACCCATAAGATACTAGGGAGAGTGCATCCTAACTTCTACATACTTGATCAACAGACTGCCATCCTCATCTCTCAAAGGGAAATGTCCTTTTGAGATCTTATATAAGAATAAACCAAACTATTCACACCTTAGGAGCTTTGGGTGTTTATGCTTTCCTACAAACCTAAAACCTCACACGGATAAATTTGAGCCAATATCAACTACACATGTTTTCATAGGATACCCTTTTGGATCAAAAGGATACAAGGTACTCAGCCTAGCCACAAAGAAGATTCAAGTCTCTAGAGATGTGACTTTTCATGAAACTATTTTCCCATTTGCATTGCATGGAAAACACACTGATCTAGCATCTAAATATGAACATCTATCTTTTCCTTATACTCACATAGGACCCAATATGAATCATTCTGATATTGTTAGCCCTACAATCAGTAGTAATAATGAGAATTCACATCAACAACTAATGTCACCTGAACTTTCATTTGGCAATGACACTAATGATATTACCCATGAATCTGGCTCACCAGAATATCAAAGTTCTTCCACTCCAAATGAAACTTCTAGCACATCATCTGAACTTAGTTCTCACCCACAGTACCAAGAACAATATGTTTCAGATAATTCACCAAGCCCAACACATTCTGAACAAACTACAGTCACAATAGACCTCAAAGAACACTGAAACCTCCAAGTTATTTGAAAGACTGTATCTGCAATGTACCCACTCTCAATACCACTACAGGAGAACAAACTAAAGAGATTGATCATAACTCACCCTCACAATCCTTTTCCTTCCATACCTTTTGATAAGAGGTTATTTACCGGTATTGGGTTGTTATGAGCAGCTATTGTGATTAGGAGTTATCGCTATGGGTGGTTGAGTTATGTGGTATATTATATGATTTCATCTTGGGTTCGGATATGGCTTGATACGGTGTGTTCAGACTTGTTCAGTTCATAGTTGTGGGATTTTGATCTTGTAAATGGATTCAGAAGTGGAAATTTAGTTCTAAGGTTTACGGGTCAAGAGGATTACGAAATTTCATCTGTGTGGTGCTATCGGACCTACATGGGGTAGGGTGACGTGGGATTACTTCCGAATATGTGCATAGTGGGTTACACGACAATTTTGGTGGTGTTTGGAACAACTCTAGGCACGTTCGAGGACGAACGTATGTTTAAGTGGGGGAGAATGTAACGACCCGGTCGGTCGTTCCATACAATTTGCACTGCTATTCTTGTTTCTACCTTGTTATGCATTGTTTAGTTGTTTATGATGTGTTGGGTTCGGGTGGTTCGGGTTCGGAGTGGTTGTAATGAGAATTGAGACACTTAGTCTCTTAAAGTAGCCTTATAGTTGGAAAAGTCAACTAAGAGTTGACTTATTGGTAAACGACCTCAGAATACAGATTTTATGACTCGTATAGCTTCGTTAGGTGATTTGGGACTTAGGAGTATGTTCGGAATGTAATTTCAATGTCCGATGTAGAATTAGGCTTGAATTGGCGAAAGCTAGTTTTTGGTAATTTACGGTCGGCAGTGGAAAATAGGCTATTGGGGCCGGAATGGAATTCCAGAAGTTGGAGCAGGTCCGTAATGTCATTTTGGATATGTGTGCAAAATTTCAGGTCAATCGGAGGTGTTTCGGACGGTTTCGGCATCGTTGGTGGAATTTAGGAATTTCAAAGTTCATAAGTTTGAATTTGATGTGATTTTGGTGTTTTTGCGTTGTTTTTGGTGTTTCGAAGGCTCGACGAAGTTTGAATGAGGTTATGGGATGGGTTGGTATGTTTGGTTGAGGTCCCGGGGGCCTCGGGTGTATTTCGGATACTCAAACGGGCATTTTTGGTCTTAGGGAGTCTGTTGTTTTCTAGTGTTACAGCAGTTGATTTTTCTTAATCGCGATCGCATGGTAATTGCTGCGATCGCGTAGAGTAAAGGCTGAGGCAAGAAAGAATTGTTCTATGCGATTGCGTATAAAGGGTTGCGATCGCATAGGTTGGGCAGGCTTGAGCAGTGTGGTCGCGTAGTAGAAAAGGGGGGGGGGGGTGAGGTCGATGCGGTTGTTCTTCGCGATCACGTGATTGGGTACGCGATCGCATAGGTTAGTGAGTTGCAGCTGCGCGAACGCGGGGCCAAGTGTGCGATCGCAGTGAGTATAAATTGGAGGCTTTGAGTTTTTTCTTCGCGATCGCGTGGGTGGTCCCGCGATCACAGTGAATTAAAGACCTGGGCAGTGTTAAATAGCCAATTTGCGACCCTTCTTCACTTTTCCACCATATTTGAGCGGGGTTAAAGATTTTGAGAGGGATTTTCGAGGAAACCAAAGGGTTATCACTTGGAGGTAATATTCTTGACTTCACAACTCGTTTATATGTGATTAAAGGCCTAATTAGTAGTAAAACTTAAGGAAAATCAGTGCAAAAATGGGTAATTAGGGCTTGAGATTAAGAGACCTTTAAATGGGGATTTGAGGGGTCATTTGGACTCCGATTTCAGTGTTCTTGATATGTATAGACTCGTGGGAGGACGAGGATCATTATGGTGTAAATTTTATCGAGTTCCAAGATGTGGGCCCGGGGGTCGGGTTTGGCCAATTTTGGGAATTGTGCCTAAATTTGATAGTTTTCGATTGGGTTTCGTTTCCCTAGCATAATTTGATGTTGTAAATATGCTTTTTAATAGACTCGGAGCATTTGGGAGCCGATTCGAGGGGCAAGAGTATTGTCGAGTTAGCTTTCGGGTTGGTTCGAGGTAAGTAATGACTTTAAATCTTGTCCTGAGGGTATGAAACCCCATACTTAGCATCTTTTCACTATTTTGGAGTGACGCACATGCTGGATGATGAGTGTGTGACATGCACTAATTGGGGACTTGGACTTGATCCTTCCCGTGGAAACTATGAGTTGCGTAGTTATTTCTAAAATTATATGGTAAACTGTGTTTTAAGATTATTACTGTGTTTTTGGGCTGTATGCCATGTTTGGGGCCTTGTGGCGACCTGTTTGGACCCCTTGGGGGCTAATTACTACTATTCCTCACTGTGTTGATTCATTATTTTACACTCAGTCATGTCATGTTTAAGTGATTTCAAAACTCAGTCTTATTTACATTATTTTGTGATTTAAATTGATATTTTGGGTCGAGTACCCCGTTTTACTGATAGCCTGAGCGGCTTTTGTGAGGTTTCTGATTGAGTGAGGCCAAGGGCCTATGTTGTGAGGATATTATGGGATCAGGCTGCGCGCCGCAGCATATTATATTGTTCATGGTGACTGAGTGAGGCCGAGTGCCTGATGGTGAGGATATGATATTTGATCAGGTTGCACGCCACAACAGATATTATATGGATCGGGCTGCACGCCGCAGCATATGTTTATTGGATCGGGCTGTACGCCGTAGCAATATAGCGCTTGGGCTGTAGGAGCCCCTCCGGAGTCTATACACCCCAGTGAGAGAAGGTACCTACCGAGTGCGAGTGTCGAGTGCCGAGTGATGAGTGATTGAGAGGCATGAGTGACCGTGAGGTTGCCCGAGGGGCTGATGCTGAGTGATTGTGAGGTATGCTGAGTGACTGATTCTGAGTGGTGATTTGCCCGAGGGGCGGTTTATGATACTTGTTTCACTGAGTGACTATTTACGATTCATTTCATCTTTAAACTAATACTTCTTGGGTATTTTACTGAAGTCATTGGAAATTACAATTTTTCAAAAGAGTTTTACTGAAATTGGCTTTTAAAGCGTACTGATTTGTTGTATACACTGTTGGAAAGAAAGGTTATTTTATTGTGACTTGATGATTTGATTTTGTGTGTTTCTTACTGCTCAAGACCTGATTTATTTTCATTACTACTGAGTTGGCGTACTCATCATTACTCTTTGTACCTCTGTGTGCATATTGGGGTGTTGATACCGAGCGTTAGCCATTTTATTACTCACGGAGCCGGAGTTGGGACATTGAGGTAGCTGTCAGCGTCCGCATCATCTCTGTCTTCCCCTTTCTTGTTTTGTACTTAGTTCTTTGTTCCGAGATTTATGTATTGTGACAGTAGTATTCTTAGATGCTCATGACCTGTTGGCTCCGGATCTTGGGAATGGTTGTAGATTGTTTACCTTGTTTGTTTTGCTTAAAAATTTAAAGATTTATATACGTTTTATGAAATGTTGATAGCGATTTGGGAAATTTTGAAAAGAAAAATGTAAATATGTGATTGTTGGCTAGCCTAGTTCTACGATAGGCGCCATCACAGCCGGTTTAGGATTTGGGGTCGTGACAAGTTGGTATCAGAGCACTAGGTTACATAGGACTCAACGGCCATGAGCAAGTTTAGTAGAGTCTTGCAGATCGGTACGGAGACGTCTGTACTTATCTTCGAGAGGCTATAGAACCCTTAGGAAAAATCTTACATTCTTGAATTCTTGTCGTGCGAATCCATTCTATTTATCCAAAAGCGTAACTCTTTGAATTCCTTTCATGTATTCGAATGCGCACGTGAGCACTTGGTATCAGTCGTGCATCGACGACTTGTGACTTCCATGAATGAGATGTGATTTTTAGTATGTTGATAATGGGCCAGTCGGGAGGACTTGAGGCCGGATTTTTTCTGTGGCTTGAGTGCTGAGACTTCGTTTGTGTGAGCACATGTATTTGGGGGACTTATATGTCCGTTTGTGCCCTTATTGATGGGACTTTGTGACTAGTTGACTACATGGTGAGTGTGATCTGATGGTTAGATGTGTTCGGGTTATTTGATTGTGACAAAATGAATTGGCGGGAGATGTAGCAAGAACCATTGAGTATTTGACTTCTGTCTTGAGTTGAATATGGCCTCGAGTTGTGAGTGTATTGAAGGACCTCTTGTGTAGTTTAGTTTAGGGGTGAAGTGGATTTTCCTGTTGTATTCTGAGTTCCGGGTGATGTCTTTTGAGCTGACCAATGCCCAACAACGTTCATGTATTTGATTAATGGTGTATTCAGCCGTGTTATAACTCCTTGTTTATTGTATTCATTGATGGCATCCTGGCGTACTCACGTAGCCAGGGGTAACATACTCAGCAATTGGGGATGGTATTATAAGGATCTGGGAAGGAGAAGCTCTATGCAAGTTCTCCAAGTGTGAATTTTGGCTCAGTTTAGTAGCATTCTTAGGACACGTGGTGTCCAGTGAGGGTATCCACATGGTCAGACGAGTGTGGGGTAGAGCTTCCAGAAGCTCAAGATTTCTTGGACCACAACTCCAGTGTTAGTTTTGCCATCGGCTTCAGGTTCTTATATCGCGTATCTTGATGCCTCGAGGAAGGCATTGTTTGTGTTTTAAGGCAGGAAGGTATAGTGTTTGCGTGATAGCTATGATTTTTCGAAAATGTATAAAGAGATATCATTTTGAGGCTAAGCAGGCAGGGGTATCTCCTGCGGGTTGTCCGAGGTGTGTGATCCTTATGTTGATTTATAGTAAGTTCTCTTCTACCAGTAAATGATGTATGTTGTAATTTGAGTTAGATTGCTTATGGGACTTGGCATGACCATTACAATGGTGAATGCGAGATTTGCATACGATTTGAGGTGTTAGATGGGTTGGGTCATATGAGCTTATGAAGGTTTTAGTTGAATCTCACCACAGTATGGTGGCAGTGATAGCATATGGGCCTCGTGAGTTATTGCTTGCCTTGATCTTTGGCTTTGAGCCAAGTGGGGGAGTTTGTT
Source organism: Nicotiana undulata (assembly GCA_005239495.1). Classification (NCBI taxonomy): domain Eukaryota; kingdom Viridiplantae; phylum Streptophyta; class Magnoliopsida; order Solanales; family Solanaceae; genus Nicotiana; species Nicotiana undulata. The sequence goes on along the minus strand of ML269400.1, from coordinate 34,380 downwards.
AATGACAAGTTGATTGCACGGTTATGTGTTGTAGTGGTTTCAGCTCGAGGTATATCGGTGAACCAATTATGACCTACAGAGGTGGAGTTAGGGAATGACTCGAGTAATGGAAATTCTTCGATACAGGTTGTAATGTACTCTACGGGTAAATGGACTTCATTGAATGATTGGGTTGTAATTGTAAAAAGTGTAGTGCGTGCAGTATATGAGTTTGCTTGTTGCTTCAAATGTGTGGATCACTTCCCTAATATGTGGTTCGCAAACGAGGACATGTCGTTCCGTTTTCCTGGTCAGTGTAATTGAAATTGCGTAGAGTGAATGACGTTCGAGAATGGATCTGACGGATTCAAGGTTATATGTAGCTATTGAGGATATTCAAGGTGTGAACTGGGCTAGAACTGAGATTTACGTTGGAGGGTGTAAAACATTATCATAGATTCTTTATATCAGTATCAGGAAGGTGAAGGTAATGGCTTTAGTTTTGCAGGAAGTCTCTTCAGGGTAAGTATTTTGAATGTGGTGCTTTTGGGGATATTTGAGAGAGTATTCAACGGCTTATGAGCCTTAGATGGTATGGTTTCATGCTTGGGCCTCGTACGGTGATCTTGGGGTAAGATTTGCGGTATTATGGCAAGGAGAAGTATCAATTTGAAGGTAAGTCAGAAGGAACTTGGATAAATAGGACAACTTTGTAGTAGGTCGGATCAACATGGTAAGAGATATGATTAGTTCTTTGGGTGTTTATGAGGCAATGACTTTCTTTTTACAGATGTTTCTTAGCAATGCTCTTGGGTCTTGGTGACCTGCGTAGCTTGGTTGAGTTAGAAGGATTCAGTCCTGACGGTTTGGTGTGGTACAAATGGGACTCAGATAGTTCTTGATGGTTTCTACCACAGTTAGAGATGTATACCTTCTACTGGCGTGAGGGGCATGTGATGTATAGTGATTTTGCTTCCGGATGGGGTCAAATGGAAAGTTCTTGGCTAGAGGGGTACGTAATTTCTTGTGGCTCGAAAGGAATTATGAAGTTATCATATTTATCATAGGATGGCATGGTGTAGGCGGCATATTGTGTAGGGTTGAGATTTGCATGTGTGAGGTCACTGTTTAGATATAGAAGGAAGGCCATAAATTCTTAGGCAGCGTGGGCAGTTCCAGATGACTAGGTAGATGATATCACTAATTTGTGTGACTGGATGAGGGTATACATTCAGAAAAGCCAATGTGTTTAGGGAAATGTGTGGAGTTAAGGGTGCTTCATTGGAATTGCGACGCTCTCTGGTTGGATCGACTGCGGATATTCAAGGTTGCTTGGTGATGAAGAGGAATTATGGTGGTATCCCTCGTGGAATGAATGAATATCAGGGATGTGTTATATATTCGAGCGGTGGAGTGGAGATCATATATAGTAATTTGTGCGCTTCATGGGCTTCGAGACTGGGAATTTTCATAAACAGATTTTTTTTTGTAGTTGTGAACTACGAGGATGCGAGCAGAGCTAGTCAGGTGTTAGTATATGCCATGATTCAGACATTATAAACTTTCAGAGAGTTATCTACCTGTTGTGGGGGACCAGAATTGACATAGAGTTATAGGTAGGCCAGTGTGGGTGTGTGTTCTGCACCGAGTCAGAATTGTTGACTCCGAATTGCTATTGTTGAGGGATGTACCATTCGATTGTCATTGAGCTTATTCGTGTTTTGGAGTGATCTATGAGTTACCTTTCAGTGTTTCGAGGAGTTGTGATTGTTGGTTATATGTGCGTAGGGTGCGGTATTTTCGGAGCTTTATAGCGAGATTTGACTAAGGTAAGTAATTGGGTGTCGCAGGATTGTGTCGTGTTGGTTATGTTATTTTTGGTTCGGGTGGCATGGTATCGTCCGTTTTCCCCGTGGTTATGGCAATGCACTTTGAGTACTTGATGTCGAATTTTGCATGGTTATTGATTTTGAGCAAGGTGGCTTGAAGTATTTCATGTGAATCAGCGCTTGGATGGGATCACGCATTGTAGCAGAGTTATGTAGAGGTATGTTCCTTGGTGTCAGATTCATGTGTTATGGTTTTACGATGTGTGCCAGGCTTTTAGCATGATGTGGTAATGGTAAGTGTTAGTGGCAGGATAGTCCTCTCGTATGAGTCTTCTTTATTTTATGAATTGAGCTCTTGGGATGTTGTTATTGAGTGCACGAGTTGCATACGTTATGGATCTGGATGGTATTGACGCTGATCGGACGAATGGTTGCTGGGTTCTACGTGTTTTTTTTCATCATCAGCACCATATGAAAGTGTTAAAACGAGGCTTCGTTTGATAAGAGGTTATTTACCGGTATTGGGTTGTTCTGAGCAGCTATTGTGATTAGGAGTTATCGCTATGGGTGGTTGAGTTATGCGGTATATTATGTGATTTCATCTTGGGTTCGGATATGGCTTGATACACCATGTTCAGACTTGTTCAGTTCATAGTTGTGGGATTTTGATCTTGTAAATAGACTCAGAAGTGGAAATTTAGTTCTAAGGTTTTCGGGCCAAGATTGGATTACGAAATTTCATCTGTGTGGTGCTATCGGACCTACATGGGGTAGGGTGACGTGGGATCACCTCTGAATATGTGCATGGTGGGTTGCATAGCAATTTTGGTGGTGTTTGGAACAACTCTAGGCACGTTCGAGGACGAACGTATATTTAAGTGGGGGAGAATGTAAGACCCGGTCGGTCGTTCCGTAGAATTTGCACCGCTATTCCTGTTTCTGCCTTGTTATGCATTGTTTAGTTGTTTATGATGTGTTGGGGTCGGGTGGTTCGGGTTCGGAGTGGTTGTAATGAGAATTGAGACACTTAGTCTCTTAAAGTAGCCTTATAGTTGAAAAAGTCAACTAAGAGTTGACTTATTAGTAAACGACATCGGAATGCGGATTTTATGGCTCGGATAGCTTCTTTAGGCGATTTGGGACTTAGGAGTGTGTTCGGAATGTAATTTCGATGTCCGGCGTAGAATTAGGCTTGAATTGGCGAAAGCTAGTTTTTAGTGATTTACGATCGGTAGTGCAAAATAGACTATCGGGGTCGGAATGGAATTTCGGAAGTTGGAGCAGGTCCATAATGTCTTTTTGGATATGTGTGCAAAATCTTAGGTCAATCAGAGGTGTTTCGTACAGTTTCGGCATCGTTGGTGGAATTTAGGAATTTCAAAGTTCATAGGCTTGAATTTGATGTGATTTTGGTGTTTTTGCGTTGTTTTTGGTGTTTCGAAGGCTCGACCAAGTTTGAATGAGGTTATGGGATGGGTTGGTATGTTTGGTTGAGGTCCCTGGGGCCTCGGGTGTATTTCACAAGCTCAAACGGGCATTTTTGGTCTTAGGGAGTCTGCTGTTTTTCTGGTGTTACAGCAGTTGATTTTTCTTAATCGCGATCGCATGGTAATTGTTGCGATGGAGTAGATTCAAGGCTGAGGCAGGCAAAAAAAATTCTATGCGATCGCGTATTAAGGGTTGCGATCGCATAGGTTGGGCAGGCTTGAGTAGTGCGGTCGCGTGGCTCCTTTTGCGGCCGCGTAGTAGAAAAGAGGGGGCACGTGAGGTTGATGCGGTTGTTCTTCGCGATCACGTGATTGGTTACGCGATCGCATAGGTCAGTGAGTTGCAGCTTCGCGATCGCGTGGGAAAGTGTGCGATCGCAGTGAGTATAATTGGAGGATGTGAGTTTTTTCTTCGCGATCGCGTGGGTGGTCCCGCAATCGCAGTGAATTAAAGACCTGGGCAGTGTTAAATAGCCAATCCACGACCCTTCTTCACTTTTCCACCATTTTTGAGCGGGGTTAAAGCTTTTGAGAGGGATTTTCGAGGAAACCGAAGGGGTATCACTTGGAGGTAATATTCTTGACTTCATAACTCATTTATATGTGATTAAAGGCCTAATTAGTAGTGAAAACTTAAGGAAAATCAGTGCAAAAATGGGTAATTAGGGCTTGAGATTAAGAGACCTTTAAATGGGGATTTGAGGGGTCATTTGGACTCCGATTTCAGTGTTCTTGATATGTATAGACTCATGGGAGGATGAGGATCATTATGGTATAAATTTTACCGAGTTCCGAGATGTGGGCCCGGGAGTTGGGTTTGGCCAATTTCGGGAATTGTGCCTAAATTTGATAGTTTTCGATTGGGTTTTGTTTCCCTAGAATAATTGATGTTGTAAATATGATTTTGATAGACTCGGAGCATTTGGGAGCCGATTCGAGGGGCAAGAGTATTGCCGAGTAGCTTTCGGGCTGGTTCGAGGTAAGTAATGACTTTAAATCTTGTCCTGAGGGTATGAAACCCCAGACTTAGCATCTTTTCACTGTTTTGGAGTGACGCACATGGTGGATGATGAGTGTGTGGCATGCACTGATTGGGGACTTGGACTTGGTCCTTCCCGTGGAAAGTATGAGTTGCTTAGTTATTTCTAATATTATATGGTAAACTGTGTTTTAAGACTATTACTGTGTTTTTGGGCTGTATGCCATGTTTGGGGCCTTGTGCCAACCTGTTTGGACCCCTTGGGGGATAATTACTACTATTCCTCACTGTGTTGATTCACTATTTTACACTCAGTCATGTCATGTTTAAGTGATTTCAAAACTCAATCTTATTTACATTATTTTGTGATTTAAATTGATATTTTGGGTCGAGTACCCCGTTTTACTGATAGCCTGAGCGGCTTTTGTGAGGTTTCTGACTGAGTGAGGCCGAGGGCCTATGTTGTGAGGATATTATGGGAGCGGGATACGCGCCGCAACATGTTATACTATTCATGGTGATTGAGTGAGGTGGAGTGCCTGATGGTGAGGATATGATATTGGATCGGGATGCATGCCGCAACAGATATTATATGGCGCCGTAGCAATATAGCTCTTGGGCTATAGGAGCCCCTCCGGAGTCTGTACACCCTAGTGAGAGAAGGTACCTACCGAGTGCGAGTGCCGAGTGCCGAGTGATGAGTGATTGGGAGGCATGAGTGACAGTGAGGTTGCCCGAGGGGCTGATGCTGAGTGATTGTGAGGTATGCTGAGTGACTGATTCTGAGTGGTGAGTTGCCCGAGGGGCGGTTTATGATACTTGTTTCACGACTATTTACAATTCATTTCATCTTTAAACTAATACTTCTTGGGTATTTTATTGAAGTCATTGGAAATTACAATTTTCAAAAGAGTTTTATTGAAATTGGCTTTTAAAGCGTACTGATTTGTTGTATACACTGTTGGAAAGAAAGGTTGTTTTATTGTAAATTGATGATTTGATTTTGTCTGTTTCTTACTGCTCCCTGATTTAGTTTCATTACTACTGAGTTGGCGTACTCATCATTACTCCCTGCACCTCTGTGTGCAGATGCAGGTGTTGATACCGGGCGTTAGCCATCTTATTACTCACGGAGCCGGAGTCAGGACATCGAGGTAGCTGTTAGCGTCCGCAGCATCTCTGTCTTCCCTTTCTTGTTTTATACTTAGTTCTTTGTTCCGAGATTTATGTATTGTGACCGTAGTATTTTTGGTAGTATTCTTAGATGCTCATGACCTGTTGGCTCCGAATCTTGGGAATGGTTGTAGATTTTTTAGCTTGTTTTGCTTAAAAATTTAAAGATTTATATACGTTTTATGAAATGTTGATAATGATTTGGGAAATTTTGAAAAGAAAATGTATATATGTGATTGTTGGCTAGCCTAGTTCTACGATAGGTGCCATCACGGACGGTTTAGGATTTAGGGTCGTGACACCTATTTGCAACCTGTATCCTTAAATGCACTAAGTAGCAGTAGTCAGCATTTGATTGAAAACCTTCCTATTGACTGTGAACCTAAGTCATATGAGGAAGCAACAACCATACCTGCTTGGCAACAGGCCATGAGCCAAGAGTTTGATGCTCTTTATTCCAATCATACCTGGGATCTTGTTCCACTACCTGCAGGAAAGAAAGTAATAGGGTGTAAATGGGTATATAAAATCAAACATAAGGCAGATGGAAGTGTTGAAAGATTTAAAGCTAGACTAGTTGTAAAAGGGTACACTCAACAAGCAGGAATTGATTGTACTGAGACTTTCTCACCAGTTGTAAAGATGACTACAGTAAGAGCATTAGTCAGTATTGCTGTAAAGAAAAATTGGGAGATTTTTCAACTTGATGTGAACAATGCCTTTCTACATGGGGACCTAAATGAAGAACTATACATGCAGATACCTACCAGGATTATTGGTAGAAAAACAGAATATGGTGTGTAAACTAAACAAATCTTTATATAGATTGAAGCAGGAAAGTATGCAATGGTATGCTAAGTTGACAGAGGCCATATGCTCTAAAGGATATGTGCACTCTATGCTGCATTATTCTCTCTTCTACAAGAAAGAAGGAAAGTCAGTCATCTTTGTAGGAGTATATGTGGATGATGTCCTTTTGACAGGAATAAATCTGGAAGAAATCAAGGCCTTAAAGTCTTTCCTACATGAGACTTTCAGAATAAACGACCTAGGAAGATTGCATTATTTCCTAGGTTTGGAAATATTATACAAACATGATGGAGCAATAATCACACAAAGAAAGTTCACAACAGATATGATAAAGGTTCGAGTGCTCACACTGTACTCCCATGGCTTCCCCACTTGATCATTCAGTAAAGCTGAAAGCCACTGAAGGTAACTTGCTCACAGATCCAACTCAATACAAAAATCTAGTGGGAAAACTGAACTTTCTCACCAATACACGACTTGATATTGCCTATAGTGTTCGACATCTCAGCCAATACATGTAAAGTCCTGGAGATTCTCATCTCAAAGCTGCCATGCATGTACTTAGATATTTGAAAAGTGATCCTGGCATGGGGATTTTTCTGTCGAACAGTGAATATTATAGACTAAGGGCCTTTTATGACTCGGATTGGGCAGCTTGCCCTGAGACTAGAAGATCAGTTAGTGGCTATGTTGTATTGCTTGGAGACAACCCAATTAGTTGGAAATCAAAGAAACAGTCCACTGTATCATTAAGCTCAGCAGAGGCAGAGTACATGCCGGCAAGGAAGGTAGTTGCATAACTTGTTTGGCTATCCAAACTTCTAGAGGAGCTAACTGTACCTTTAACTCTTCCCATTCTAGTATACTATGACAATAAAGCAGCTCTGCACATCGCCAGAAATCCAGTATTTCATGAATGGACAAAACACATAGAAGCCGATTGCCATTTTGTGAGGGATAAGGTCCTTGAAGGATTAGTCTCTCTACACTATGTCCATACAGATAATCAGCTAGCAGATATACTTACCAAACCTCTGACAGAGATCAAGCATTCGTCATTGCTTAACAAGTTGGAAATGAGTACCTCCCTTCCAACTTGAGGGGGTGTGTTGAGATTGGAGCTTGAGTGTCATAATTTAAATATTGGCTATGGCTAGTTCTGTAATTAGTTAATAGAGTTGTTAGTGTTAGAACTGCAAATTGGCTATTTCTGCAAATAGTTAGTTACTCGGTTAGTTAGTGTTAGTGAGTGGAATTCTCACTGCTGTAGTTGTAGAGGATTGTATATATATAGGCGCACTATCATTTTTCTAATTCAATGAGAATGATTTCTTTCATTCATGTATTCTGGAAGCTTCTTCTTCTCTTCTCTTTCTGAACTCCATGGCATGCAGCCATGGCGGTTGAAGCTTAGCTCAAATATTTTCGTCATTGATGTTCGATCTTGTCATTACTTATTAACAAGTTGAAAGATAACTGAATAGATGAGTAAATTAATTAAATTTTGGAAATTTGTAAGAAGTTAATGCTTCATGAACCGCTATTTTTTTTATTTTTTTCTCTCTCAATTTTGTATGTAATAAAGGGCATATTATTGACCAAATAAATAAAATAATGTACTAGTTTATTATTATAACAGTAAAATTCTAACCAATTTGTACAAACCTTGATTAATTCACCAGGCATATATCGGCTATTTTTCACCGTGTACTGGGTTTTTTGCTGCCAAAGTATAGGCACATAGAATGATTTCACCTATTGTCGCCTTTATTGTTATTTGTTAGGAAATAGAGATTTAGGGTGTGTTTGGTATAACGAAAAATGTTTTTCATGAAAAATATTTTTCAAGAAAATGTTTTTGTGGAAAACAAGTAGTAATTTAAATTATTTTTCGGTGTTTGGTACGCAAATTAAGGAAAATATTTTCTCAAGAGTATTCATAAATAATTTAGTAAATATAATAAACATGAACCCATAAACTTTCGAACCAACAACTTTCCGAACCCACAAATTTCATAAACTTCATAACCGCTAAACTTTCGAAACCGCGAAATTTCAAACCCGTAAACTTCCAAACACATAAATCTCCGAACTCATAACTTTGGAACTTGTAAAATTTCGAGCCTGTAAACCGAAAGATGAAAAAAGTAAAACTGAAAATATATAATAAAAAAATATTTTTTTTTCCGAGGGGGGAAGGGGAGGTGGGGCAGGGGGGAGGTATGCAGAAAAACGAAAAAACAGAAATTTGAAACTAGGTAAAAAAAAATATTTTTTCCCCGAGAGGGGGGTGGGTGTGGGGTGGGGGTGATGGTGCAGAAAAAAGAAAAAATAGAAATTTAAAANGGGTGGAGGTGTAGAAAAACGAAAAATAAAAATTTGAAATTACAAAAAAGAAAAAAGTAAAAAAAAAATTTGCAGGTTGGGGGTGGGGGTTGTAGGGTGAGTGGCGACGGAAAAAAAAACCTTTTCGGAGAGAGGTCATGGGTGAGATTAGGTGGGTGGGTGTGGGGTGGGTTGGTGAGCGTGGGGAAGGTTGAGAAGGAGTTTTGAAAAATGTTTTCTCGTGTGGGGTGGGTTGGTGAGGGTGGGGAAGGTTGAAAAGGGGTTTTGGAAAATATTTTCCCTTATCTTGATGAGGAAAATATTTTCCTCCAATTAGAGAAAAATGAGTTGATAAAGAAAATGTTTTCCAAAACATTTAAATCAATCAAGCATGAAAAAATTAGAAAATATTTTCGTACCAAACGCACCCTTAATTCTAAAAATTTTGCCCCTATTCTTTGACAGTTAAGCGGCTTCTCAGTAAAATTTGTCATATGATATATTACAAGCTGATATCTTTTTTCATGTGAAGTATTAATTCTTCGGATTTGTTTTTCAACTTCGAGTTCTTTAAATAATAGATCAAATTATAAAACAAATATTAATTTGCAAGTAACGTTTCAAGTTAAAATTCAAATAAGAAATTTTATGGTCGTCGCAAAAATTGGAAGAATGGGAATATCATTTCAGACAATTTGAAAAATCTAAACTTAACTATTGAAAAAATAATCATTTAAATAAAATAGAAAAATGTGTTGGCCCAAGAAATTGAATAGTTTTGAAGATTGACAAAGGAACTCAGAAATGAACCAGGTCCATCACTGGCAGATATATGCACAAGCAGAGTTAAGGGCACGTGAGGTGTACATGCAGGAGATAAACGAAGTCTGGGAAAATAAAAGATATCTTCTGATCGGAAAGACTGCAAAATGATAAGGAGAAGGACTCCTTATTTAGTAAAAAAAATAATCAAAGATAAGGAAGTATTTGAGGAGTTGAGATCAACTAGAACTCTTCCATCAAGAAAGAGTAGCATTAGAACTCTAGTAAATCTCTTGTCTACTAATCCTATATATTGCAGATTGTTCTTATTGTACATGTACGCAAAAAAGCAGAAGTTAAGCAAGAATTGAGAGCAAAATCAGCGATGCAATTTTGCAAGCAGTTCGTGTGAGATTTAAGTGTGCGACTCTGAAGCTACTTGAACCAACTAGAAGAACCAGTTCCAATTGTTGTCTTTTAGTCTAGTTTACTTGTAGTAGGTGATTTCAACTTGTACCTTTTCAGCTTTATCTAGAAGCGTCTGTGATAGGTACTGTGTGTTTCAAGTTATAGCTAACTTGGAGTTTGTCGCAAATAGCTAGAGGCTAGTTTGCTACAAAGGGATTAGAGATAATCCTAGGTTTACAAAAGAGTTTTTGTAAATGCTGTTTGGTTCACTGAATTAGTGAAGAGNTAAAATTCTAACCAATTTGTACAAACCTTGATTAATTCACCAGGCATATATCGGCTATTTTTCACCGTGTACTGGGTTTTTTGCTGCCAAAGTATAGGCACATAGAATGATTTCACCTATTGTCGCCTTTATTGTTATTTGTTAGGAAATAGAGATTTAGGGTGTGTTTGGTATAACGAAAAATGTTTTTCATGAAAAATATTTTTCAAGAAAATGTTTTTGTGGAAAACAAGTAGTAATTTAAATTATTTTTCGGTGTTTGGTACGCAAATTAAGGAAAATATTTTCTCAAGAGTATTCATAAATAATTTAGTAAATATAATAAACATGAACCCATAAACTTTCGAACCAACAACTTTCCGAACCCACAAATTTCATAAACTTCATAACCGCTAAACTTTCGAAACCGCGAAATTTCAAACCCGTAAACTTCCAAACACATAAATCTCCGAACTCATAACTTTGGAACTTGTAAAATTTCGAGCCTGTAAACCGAAAGATGAAAAAAGTAAAANAAGTCTGGGAAAATAAAAGATATCTTCTGATCGGAAAGACTGCAAAATGATAAGGAGAAGGACTCCTTATTTAGTAAAAAAAATAATCAAAGATAAGGAAGTATTTGAGGAGTTGAGATCAACTAGAACTCTTCCATCAAGAAAGAGTAGCATTAGAACTCTAGTAAATCTCTTGTCTACTAATCCTATATATTGCAGATTGTTCTTATTGTACATGTACGCAAAAAAGCAGAAGTTAAGCAAGAATTGAGAGCAAAATCAGCGATGCAATTTTGCAAGCAGTTCGTGTGAGATTTAAGTGTGCGACTCTGAAGCTACTTGAACCAACTAGAAGAACCAGTTCCAATTGTTGTCTTTTAGTCTAGTTTACTTGTAGTAGGTGATTTCAACTTGTACCTTTTCAGCTTTATCTAGAAGCGTCTGTGATAGGTACTGTGTGTTTCAAGTTATAGCTAACTTGGAGTTTGTCGCAAATAGCTAGAGGCTAGTTTGCTACAAAGGGATTAGAGATAATCCTAGGTTTACAAAAGAGTTTTTGTAAATGCTGTTTGGTTCACTGAATTAGTGAAGAGTTTTGGGAAAATCCTACTGGGAAGTAGGTCGTGGTTTTTTCACCTTTTGAGCTAGGTGTTTTCCACGTAACAATATCTGTGTTATTTATTTTATGTATTAACTATTCCGCAAATAGTAGAGGTTGGAACACATAGAAGAACTTGGTCCTTCTATAACTAGTGCACGCGAAAATCGGACATCACACAAATCACCCCCTCTCTTGTGTGGTATTGACGTATAACACATCAATTGGTATTAGAGCGGGTTATTCTTGAAGAGGCTAACACCTTAGGAAAAGATCAAGATGAGTGCACCACCTTGGAACTGGGAAGGACAATCAACTTCTAGGCCTCCACTCTTCAATGACCAGTACTACTCTTGGTGGAAGAACATGATGAGAGATCATATAATTGGTGAAGACTACGAGCTGTGGGACATCCTTACTGATGGTCTTTTGACCACCATGAAGAAGAATGCTGAAGGAGTAGACGTGCCAAAGACAAGAGCTGACTGCACTGCTGAGGACTTGAGAAAGTGGGCAAAAGTGCTAAGGCTAAGAAGTGGATTGTGTGTGGACTTGGTCAAGATGTGTCACGACCCCAAATACTTAGTCGGGATGGCGCATGTCGTGAAACCAGACAAGCCACGCATTTCGTTGAATCTAACTTTATTTTTTTTTCCCAAAAAATTATAAAACTTAAAGCAAAATACTGATAATAATCCGTTTGAAAGTTTAAGACAACATTTCAAGCAAAATTCCAAAACCAACCCCTGATCTAGTGTCACTCAGTCACAAGTTGCTAATACATAAAAGTGCTAAACTAGAGAAATAGACAACATAGTCTGTCAAGATGAAAGTGCAACAAGTAGATAAAGAAGGAACAACCGAGGTTGCGATCGCCAGCTGCTACCTCGAAGACTCCTGGGAACTCTGTCAATCAATCAACCATAGCTACCGGGCCTCGATGAACCTGGATCTGCACACAAGGTGCGGGGGTAACGTGAGTACACCAACACAGAAGTAACGAACCCAAACTATGTGCTGAGAGGTAGTGACAGACTAAACCTCAGAATTTACAACAGACAGCTTACATAAATTAGACATGCTAACAGTTTATCAGAAATGAGAAAAATGCCAAGTATGCCAATATACTCTACATGCCATCATAACAATATATGAAACCAGTGTGGAAAATGCACATAGTGCTCACAACTCTCACACAGTAGTCCACTCAGTACCGTATATGGCTCTCAGGCCCAGGGAAGGTCGATCCCGGAATGTACATAAGAATCGGTGACCTTAGTCACTTGGTGCTGAGGAAAAGGCCANTATACGACCACTCGGGTCTCAGCATTTTCGGCGTGAAGCCTTAGCATTTGTACTTAACATGATTCCTAACATGTTCACATTTACCACGTTAATAAAAGTGCGGATATCAATCCGTAATAGCTACTAGACGGTGCCATGGGATGAGCCAGGCCACAAATTATTCGGTGTACGCCCGTACGCCCCCACACCTGTCACTTGGCATGTGCGTCACCTCAATTATAGTCATATATCATATTGTTCGGGGTTTCGAACCCTCATAACCATGTTTGGAAACGTTACTTACCTCAAAACCAGCTATAATCCTAGCCCACAATGCCTTTTCCTCTAGACTCGAACTCTGAGTGCTCCAATTCTACCAAAAATCAGATTCATATCATTATTATATTCCAAGGAACGAAACCCATTCGAAAATTATCAAAATTACCCAAAAATCTCGAAATTGGCCAAACCCGACCCCCGGGCCCACGTCTCAGAATTCGATAAAAATCACAAAACTAGAATCCTCATTCCCTCACAAGTCTACCCATATCAAATTCATCAAAATCCAATCACAATTGCTCACTCAAATC
>ML269400.1:0-20385 GCA_005239495.1 Nicotiana undulata | reverse complement strand
CCCCCCCCCAATTTCCACTTTAATTCCTCAAATTAAATGATAAAAGTCGAGACTAAATCATGGAATTAACCCAAATATGATGGAAGAACACTTACCTCAAGAATCCCACTGAAAATCCATTCAATTTCCACCCTCTCCCGAGCTCTCTAATGGGTTTTATGATTTATGGCCTAAAACCCTCGTTTTTGAACTTAAAGTTTCTGCCCAGGGAATTACTCACTGAGATCGCAGAGCTCCGCATGCGATCGCGAAGGACAAAATGCTGCCTCCACTAATTTACCCTACGCGATCGCAGAACTACTGCGATCGCGATGCACTGCCACTCGAGCCCACGCGATCGCAAGCCCCCTTACGCGATCGCAAAGTACAACAACTCAGCCCCCTCACGCGCCCTTCAACTCTACGCGAACGCGAACAACACCACGCGTTCACACTGCACAACGACCACACACTCAAGCGATCGCGACCTCCACCACGCGATCGTATATAACAAAAATCATGTCATCCCCAGCTAGTCCTACGCGATCGCAAACCTCCTCTCGCTATTGCGTAGAAGGAAACCAGAAACTTACACCAGCAAAAATCTGCCAAGTTTTTAAGCCAAGAATTGGTTCGTTAGCACCCCCGAAACTCACCCGAGGCCTTCGGTACCTCAACCAAACATGCCAACACCTCCCATAACCTTATTCAAACTTAGTCAAGCCTTCGAAACACCCAAAACAACGCAGGAATACCAAAATCACATCGGATTCAACCCTATGAACTTTGAGATTTCTAAATTTCGACAAAGATGCTGAAACCATCCAAAACACGTCTGATTGACCTGAAAATTTGCACACACATCCAAAATGACCCTACGAACGTGTTCCAACTTCCGAAATTCCATTCCGACCCCGGTAGCTAATTTTCCATTGCCGACAGGAAATTGCCAAAAACTCAATTTCGTCAATTCAAACCTAATTCTACTCCGGACTTCAAAAACCACATTCCGATCACACTCCTAAGTCCCAAATCACCTAACGAAGCTATCTGAGCCATAAAATCTACATTCAGAGGTCGTTTACCTATAAGTCAACTCCTGGTTAATTTTTTCAACTATTAAGCCAATTTAATAGACTAAGTGTCTCATTTCTCACCACGACCACTCCGAACCCGAGCTGACCGACCCAACGCAACATAAAAGAGCTAAACAACAGATAATAAAGCAGAAATAGGGAAAATGAGTCTAGTCTCACGGAACGACGAGTCGGGTCGTTTCAAGATGAGTACAGCAGAATTCAAAGTTGTACCACTGCTAAAGAAATTTGGGATACTTTGCAAGTGGCTCACGAAAGAACTGCTCAAGTGAAGAGGTCCAGAGGTACTTTACTATATTCTCAATATAAGAATTTCTCTATGAAGGAAGGAGAGACTATTCAAGAGATGTACACTAGGTTCACTACACTGACTAATGAACTGAAAATCTCTTGGAAGGACTCTTCTTGAGGAAGACAAGGTTGAGTAGATTTTGACAAGGGTTCTGCCAGTCTCTTGGGAGAGCAAGATCACTGCAATTCAGGAATCCAAGAACATTGCAACTCTCAAACTGGATGAGCTGATTGGAAATCTCACTGCCTATGAACTTAGAAGGCAGACAATGAAGATGGATACTCCCAAGAAGGAAATGAGTTTGGCACTCAGAATCACTGAAGGAACATATCTGGAGGAAGATGAAATGGCTATGATCACCAAGGATTTTAAGAAATATCTTATGAGAGGAAAAGGCTCCTCAAGAGGTGGAAATTACAACAAGGCAAGGGTACTTGAAAAAACGACTAATGGGGGTTGCTATAAATGTGGGAAGACTGATCATCACATCAAGAACTTCCCTCAGTGGGAAGTTGAATGGAAGAAGAAAACGTCTGAACGAAGGAACCAGAAGAAGGAACATGTTCATCCCAAGAAGAACAAAGTATCAACAAAGGCTATGGTTGCTGCTTGGGGAGTAAGTTCAGATGAGGAGTCAGATGATGAAAATGGAGATGAACAACCACTTATGGAAATTGGCGAATCTGATGAGGAATCTCATGAGGAATCTGAGGTAAGTATATTTCATCTCAAAGACAAGATTAAGTTCTTGTCCAACGAAAAACTCTCTGAATTATTGCTAGACTTTATTGATGAATATGAAGTAATCAACAAGGAAAAAGAACAATTGTTTAAAGAGTGTGTAATTTTAAAAGCACCTGGAACTCAGAGTCAGTGACAATGTGAGTGAAAATACTGCTATGAAGAACCAGGTTCATCCACTTGAAACAAATGTCCTAGAGTTAAAATCTGAAAATCTAAAACTGAAACTAGGAACTAGTAAGAAGACAACTGACAATTCTCAACTCACCTTAGAAGAAAATGTAGGTAAATTAAAAGATGAGCTGTATAGGAAGGATGAACAGATAAGAGTGTTGAAGGAGGAACTTGGTAAGGTCAAGCATGAACTAGACATAATGTGTAAATGGAACAGATCCTCCGATGATTTGACATGGCTACAGGAACATCATAGTAGCAGACTTGACTTTGGGAGTCAGCTGCCTAAATGGGATCCTAAAAGAAAATACCTCACCCTTCCTAAGAACAAAATTTGTACCCATTGTGGTAAGGATGGTCACTACAAAAGTGAATGTAAGGCAAAAAAGCAGGCAAGTCAAAAGAACTAAAGTTTTGTTTGAGGGAAGAATTGGTTACCAAATTGGGCTAAAACGAACTTAATTCATCATCCTTTTGCTTATAGAAAGGGACCCAAACTAGTTTGGGTTCCTAAGACTAACCCCTGATTTTCTTTTGTAGGTTCAAGTGAAAGGAAGTAGCCAAATATGGTACATGGATAGTGGCTGCTCAAAACACATGACTGGCAACAATGACCAATTCTTTTCACTTGAGGACCTCAAAGGAGGAAATATCTCCTTTGGAAAAGGAAAGAAAGGTGAAATCATTGGGGTTGGTACGGTAGGTAAGGATGACACACGTTCCATTGAGAATGTCTACTTGATAGAGGGCTTGAAATATAGCCTAATCAGTGTGTCACAACTGCGTGACAGAGGTAACTTGGTAGCATTCACCTCTATAAAATGTTTTGTAATAATCTTATCACTGACAAGATTGTTTTGCAGGGAAAAATAGTGAATAATATATACATCATAGATCTGTCCACACTGTCAGAAAATGAATTAACATGCTTAAATGTGCTGGACAATGATCCCCTCCTTTGGCATAAGAGACTTGGACATGCAAGTCTGAGTCAACTCAATAAATTAGTCTCCAAGGACTTAGTGATAGGGCTCCCTAACATTAAGTTCAAGGAAGACAAAGTTTGTGAGGCTTGTGCAAGGAGGAAGCAGGTAAGATCCTCTTTTAAAAGCAAGAAAGTGGTAAGTACCACCAAAACGATGAAACTGGTCCATATGGATCTGTGTGGTCCTATGAGAACATTAAGCAATGGTGGTAAGAGATATGTGATGGTGCTTGTTGATGACTATTCTAGATTTACCTGAACATTGTTTCTAACATCTAAAGATGAAGCATTTGACATGTTTACCTCTTTTGTTAGAAAAGTTAAAAAACAATTAGGAAATCAACTTGCATCAATTAGGTCTGATCATGGCACTAAATTTGAAAATGCTAAATTTGCTGAATTTTGTGACGAACATGGCATAGATTATAATTTTCTGCTCCTAGAACTCCACAATAGAATGGAGTGGTTGAAAGAAAGAATAGGACACTTGAAGATATGACTAGGACTATGCTTCTTTCTAGTAAACTACCTCATAGCTTCTGGGAAGAAACTATTAACACTGCATGCTATATCATAAATAGGTGCATGACTAGACCACTTGTAGAGAAAACTCCCTATGAGTTACTTAAAGGGAGAAATCCAAATATATCCCACATCAGGGATTTTGGTTGCAAGTGCTTTGTGCACAACAATAGTAAAGACTCCTTAGGTAAGTTTGATCCCAGAAGTGATGAGGGAGTATTTGGGATATTCTTCACATAGTAAGGCTTATAAAGTTTATAATAAAAGAACTATGTGTGTTGAAGAAAGTGTGCATGTGGTTTTTGATGAAAATAACATTCTTTCCGAGAGACAGGAACAAGAGGATGAAGAAATTAGGCTGGTCAGAAACGCAGTCCAAACTGGAGCAACACTAGAGGAAGGAACAAGAGATGGAACAGGTTCATCCCTCTCGAGCAACATGACAGGGGGAACTGAGCAACAAACTAATTCCCAAACCTCATTGGAACCTGTGCCTGAACCTGTTCCACAACAACAAGGCATTGAAGGAACTTCAAGGAGTAACT
This sequence comes from Nicotiana undulata, assembly GCA_005239495.1. NCBI lineage: Eukaryota > Viridiplantae > Streptophyta > Magnoliopsida > Solanales > Solanaceae > Nicotiana > Nicotiana undulata. The sequence goes on along the minus strand of ML269400.1, from coordinate 16,050 downwards.
AGTTGGTTGTGAAACCATACAAATATCAAAGTTCTCACCCTATTGAGAACATTATCACTGATCCAACCTCTGGAATCAAAACCAGATCTTCTTTGAAGAATCTTTGTGCTTTTGATGCTTTCCTATCTCTTATTGAACCTAAAAATGTTGCTGAGGCTTTGCAGGATGCATACTGGGTAAATGCAATGCAAGATGAACTCAACCAATTTGAAAGGAGTCAAGTTTGTCATTTGGTACTAAGACCCTTGGATAGATCAGTAATCCGCACAAAGTGGGTCTTCAGAAAAAACTTGATGAAGATGGAACAATTACAAGAAACAAGGCAAGATTGGTGGTTCAAGGATATAGTCAGGAGGAAGGCATAGACTATGATGAAACTTTTGCTCCAGTGGTAAGGCTGGAAGCAATAAGACTCCTCATAGCCTTTGCTGCCTACATGGAATTCATCCTTCACCAGATGGATGTCAAGAGTGCTTTCCTAAATGGCTATCTAAAGGAAGAAGTGTTTGTCAAGCAACCTTCGGGGTTTGAGAATAAGGAGAATCCTGATCATGTGTACAAACTTGACAAAGCACTGTATGGACTCAAGCAAGCTCCTAGAGCATGGTATTAAAGGTTATCAAAGTTCATGCTTGAGCATGACTACAAGAGAGGTAAAATTGATAGTACTTTATTCTTGAAGGAAAAAGGTCAAGATCTCTTGGTAGTTCAGATATATGTAGATGACATAATCTTTGGAGAAACTACTGATAAGCTAAGTAAAGAATTTGCTAAACTAATGGGGAGTGAATTTGAAATGAGTATGATGAGTGAGCTTAATTTCTTTTTAGGCTTACAAACTAAACAAAATTCAAATGTAACTATGATTCATCAACAAAAGTATGTGAAAGAGTTTCTTAAAAGGTTTAAAATGGTAGATTCCAAAGAAATTGACACTCCTATTGTAACAACCACAAAACTAGATGTAGATGAACCTGGTTCATCTGTTGATCAAAAGTTGTATAGGGGAATGATTGGTTTGTTGTTGTATCTCACTGCTAGTAGACCTGGCATTGTTTTCAGTGTAGGACTTTGTGCAAGATTTCAGGCTAATCCAAAGGAATCCCACTTAACTGCAGTAAAGAGAATCTTGAGATACCTAAAAGGCACCACTGATCTATGTCTTTGGTATCCAAAAGGTAGTAACTTTAATCTTGTGGGATATGTTGATGCTGACTATGCAGGTTTTCTAGTGGATAGAAAGAGCACCTTAGGTATGGCACATTTTCTGGGCTCATGTCTCGTGTCTTGGGCGACTAAAGTAGAATTCTGTGGCTCTATCTACTGCTGAGGCTGAGTATGTGGCTGCAGCCTCATGTTGTGCTCAACTATTATGGATTAAACAACATTTGATGGATTTTGGAATCGATGTTGGGTGTATCCCTACCTCTTGTGATAACACTAGTGCTATCAGTATGACAAAGAAACCCGTTCATCATAAAAGAACAAAGCACATAGATGTTAGAAACCATTTATAAGGGACAATTAGGAGAAATGATTGATCTCTATTGAATTTTGTGCTACTAATAAACAGATTGCTGACATATTTACAAAAGCACTAAGTAGAGAGAATTTTGAAAGGAACATGTTAGAGTTAGGGATGATTAAGATCACCTAATTGAACCCGTTCAGAGTGTACATGAAAAAAAATGGAATTTTTTTTATTTTTTGGCTAGAAAATCTGAAACTTGTGTAAATAATCAGATTAACTGTTACTTAGTCTCATGCTATAAATAGCATACTCTTTTGTCATGTTTTGATATGACTCTCTGGTTACTAATGCTATTTTCTCTATTGTTGAAAATTGAGGCTTGATCAAGAGGATTCTTACACGATGAACCTGGTTCATCAGTGCTGGTTCATTCGAAAGGCGAGGTATGTGTTTTCCACTATACACACTTTGAAATATTAATAGTTAATCATGAGCAGAATTCTACCCGAACTCAAGATCTTTTCAAAATCTATACTTTATCCTCTTTTTGAACCAGTTCCGTCTACACTAAGAATCTCATCAAATTAAAACGCCTAGAACCTAGGGAAGCTGTAACTGTCACTTCTAACTGACTAATTGCAGAAGTGATTAGACTTCTATTTGACCCAAAAAGCTGTCATTATGTATTAATTACCCATCCCCTTTAAAACCCCCCAGCATCACTTCTGTAAGCCTTCATCAACTCTACAACCGTCGAAACCCTTTCATCTCTCTCTGCTCTAAATTTTGATCCAGATTTTCCCTTTCATCTTCAACCAAAATCAACAATGTTTTATCCCAGGAACTATCCTGGAACTCCTCCGCCCACTACCCTATATTCGACCTCTTCTTCCACACCTCAATACAACATTACACCCGCACAATCAAATGCCACCCCGTCTAAATCCAATCCCACCACTTCTCAACAAAATCCTACCCCGGCTCAACCCAGTCCCACCATTCCTCAACCTAGCCCAGTCCCACCATTCCTCAACCTAGCCCTAACCCAGAACCTATAAAAAGGAGGGTTAAGATGCTTGCCAGAAAAATAGTGGCTACAGGTTCTCTCACAAGAAAATTGAATGCAAGACTTCAAGCAGTCATGCTCAAGAATCAGAAAACTCCAAAGACTCCTTCAAGTCAGAGACTGAGGGGGAAGCAACAGAATCCTCTGATTCTGAACAGGTATCCTCTGATTCTGAACAGGTATCCTCTGTACCAAAAACTATGTCTGAGGTTGATTCTGAGGCTGGTGAGAACTTAGAAACTAGGTTTGTCTTGATTGGATCTGTGATAGATGTGGAGTTGCCGGAAACAAGAAGAAGAGGTGGTAAAAATAAAGTTGAGAAAGAAAAAGAGAGAGAGGGAGGTAGGAGTGAAGATATGGAAACATGGGGAGATTCTACTCGTTTGGTTATTTGTGGAACTGAACTAGAAATGGTAGGAGAAGGAGCCAAGAAGTCAGGGGGAAGTGAATCAGAAGAAGCGGCTGAGGGGTTGGTAAATCTGGGGAAGCCTACAGATGAACCTGATTCATCTACTGAGGAAACCTTAGCAGATCTTCTGAAAAAGTTGGGTGACAGTTATAAGCCCAAGAAGAAAAGAACTCTCAAGGATCAAACTTCTGGAATAACAATAACAAGTAAGAAAAGGAAAGCCACTCCCTCTGCTGGTCCAGAAATTCCTCTTCCAAGAGGAAGAACCACAAGAAGCACGCTAAGGAAGAGTGGGGAGGAGTTACAAAAAGCCTTGGAGGAGAGTAAAAGAAAAAGGGTTGAAAAAGGCAATGAGAAAATTGATGAGTCTGTAGAGGCTATTAGGATTGATGAGATGGACCTGGTCAATCAAGGTGAACAAGTGGCAGAGGTTGAGGGTCAGACCCCAAAACCAAAGAAAGCCAAGACTTCCTCAAAGAAGTTTGCATCTGTGTCTGTTGAACCCTCAACATTGGCCAAGAGAACCAGGTCTACAGTGAAACCCAAGAAAGTACAAATTGCTGAAGAAGATGACTGGAGTGATGAAGAGGCAACTGAGTCTGATGGAGAGAAGGATAAATTGACAAAATTTGGGAAGCGCACAATTCTGAAGGGGATGTTGTTGAAAGATTTGGAAGAAGCGGGCATGATCCTGTTGTTGGAGAAGTTGTAGATGCAGGGTTGGAAGGACATGGTCCTTCAGTTGGATGGGAGATTGGCCAGAAATGAGATAGTGGAATTCATGGCTAACTCCGTGATCAAGGATGGAAGAGTCTCTAGCCAACTGAAGGGGGTAAAAATTTCTTTTGATGCCAAAGAATTAGGAGAAATCCTTGGCATTCCATCTGAAGGCTATGATACTATACTAGGCAAAAATGGCCAAGTCTAGATGCCCTTCCAACTGCTCTGGTGATCACAAGGAAATTCCATGACAATGAGGAGGAGGTTGAACCTAAGACAGTCTATAAGAGTGAGATGAAGCCCCCACACAAAGTGATATTTGAGTTTATCAACAAGTGTGTATTGCCACGGCAGGAAAGGAGGCACATTGCTAACTACATGGACTTAGTTCCAATGGAGTGCCTGGACAATGGGAGGCAGATAAATTGGCCTTGGTTCATCATTCAGTTGCTGGACAAAGTTGTAAATGGATCCAAAGCCCATGCCATTCCATATTGTTTCATTCTCACTTGTGTACTTGTTCACTACAAGGTGCCTCTGAAGAAAGCAGAGATGGCCACAAACAAGGATCACTTTGGCATAAATACCCTTATGGCTTGTGACTACGAGGTAAATTTCATTGCCAATGAACCTGGTTCATCTAGGAGGACACCTGTGAACAACAAAGTCAGAGCCCTTGTGCAGGAGAGTGGGGCGAAGGATGGAGAAATACTACAGCTGAAGAACCGTCTGGCAGAGGTTGAATCTGAGAGGGATGCTCTCAGAACTGAGCTTGCTAAAGAAAAGGAGAAGAATGAGGGAATTCTTCAAGATATGCTATCTCTTCTCTAAGCCAAAAACCAAGCCTCCAGCCCTTCCCAGCCTTAGTAGCCTAGCCTGCCTAGTACATCAGTGACCCAAATTAGGGACTTTTCTTGTTTTTTTTCTCATGGGTTTTAACTGTTTTTATTTCTTTTTGTGGATTGTGGATGAACAATGTTTTCTATTAATGAAATCTGCTGTTTCTGATCTTATTCCTATTTCGATTTCGTTGATAGTTTGAATTATTAGTTAACTGTTGATGATTAATCCATGATTTCACTTGCAGTTGCCCCAGTGGCCATGAGTAATTCTTAAATATCTGAGACTTTCATAATTTTTGCAACTTTTCGATGATGCCAAAAGGGGGGAAAATGGTTATGTGCTAATCTGAACATGTGATATTTATAACCTAATGAACCTGGTTCTTTTGTGATAAATGCTTAATACTCTAAAATGTGTCAATCTTGGATTAAGTTGGATACATGCATAAGCTTATGAACGCACATAGTTTGTCATCATCAGAAGGAGGGAATTTGTTGGCCCAAGAAATTGAATAGTTTTGAAGATTGACAAAGGAACTCAGAAATGAACTAAGTCCATCACTGGAAGACATATGCACAAACAGAGTTAAAGGCACTTGAGGTGCACATGCAGGAGATAAACGAAATCTGGGAAAATAAGAGATATCACATGATCGAAAAGATTGCAAAATGATAAGGCAAAAGGACTCCTTATTCAGTAAGAACAGAATCAAAGATAAGGAAGGAGTTGAGGAGTTGAGATCAACTAGAACCCTTCCATCAAGGAAGAGTACCATTAGAACTCTAGTAAATCTCTTGTATACTAATCCTATATATTGCAGATTGTTCTTATTGTACATGTACGCACAAAAGCAGAAGCTAAGCAAGAATTGAGAGCAAAATCAGCAAGCAGTTCGTGTGAGATTTAAGTGTGCGACTCTGAAGCTACTTGAACCAGCTAGAAGAACCAGTTCCAACTATTATCTTTTAGTCTAGTTTACTTGTTGTAGGTGATTTCAACTTGTACCTTTTCAGCTTTATCTAGAAGCGTCTATAATAGGTATTGTGTGTTTCAAGTTATAGCTAACTTGGAGTTTGTCGCAAATAGCTAGAGGATAGTTTGATATAAAGGGATTAGAGGTAATCCTAGGTTTACAAACGAGTTTTGTAAATGTTGTTTGACTCACTGATTTACTAAAGAGTTTTGGGAAAATCCTACTGGGAAGTAGGTCGTGGTTTTTTCACCTTTTGAGCCAGGTGTTTTCCACGTAACAATCTCTGTGTTATTTATTTTCTGTATTTATTATTCCGCAAACAGTAGAGGTTGGAACACATAGAAGAATCTGGTCCTTCTATAACTAGTGCACCAAAAATCGGACACCACACAAATCACTCGCCCTCTTGTGTGGTATTGACATATAAAACATCAAAATGGTAATAAAAAAAATGCTTTAGTTTTTTATATCTTCTAGACTCTATATAATGCCTCTTCAAGAAAAAAGGTATCGAATATGCAATAAATCATACTGATTCAAATTATACTACTATAAATTAAAAGATTAACTAGAAAAGGTGACTTCAAAATTCAATCTTTAGTCAACTTCAGCCTTCACTCTTCAGTGTTTACAAACGCACGTATGGTGTGGCTGTATGGGTGAGACGTGAGACAAAAATAAAACCCTACATTATATTTGATTTAGTAGAGAATCTCATATTAGACTTAGTGATTTGTATGAATATACAGGCTAATGTTTAATGGGCATGATACTATTAGAGATTTAGACTTACTAATATTAGGTATGTATATGGGAAATTTCGTAATGGGATAATGTCTAACAAGTCTAAATATAAGGTACAAAAATTTTGGATTTTCGGATATCCGAAATTTCGAAGTCCCAAATCCAAAATCCAATCCACAATCCAAAAATTTTAAAAATAGAATCCGAACTTCAATCAATAATCCAAAAATCCAAACCAAAAGATCAAAAAATTTGGATTTCTGGTTTGCCAAAACTATACCCACCCCTACTTGGGAAGATGTTGCATGGTGGTCCTAAAACTAGGCAAGTATATTTGAATACTATTTGGTTAAAGCTTGAAAAAGGTATTTATAGTTAAAATTGAAAAACAAAATATTATGATGGAAATTATCATTTAAATACTGATCAAGTCATTTTTAAAAACTTTAAAATCCTTTATTCTAATATAAAATTAAAATAATTAATCACATTATAAGTATATACTTATTTGATTGACTCCATCTGGACATAACTCACGATCCCTATTTCTTTTACAACGTAACTCTTGGAGCGAACTCGCCTCCAAGAAAGTGAAGAGTGATCTATCGATGAGGATGAAGCCATGAAGATGATAAGTATGATTTGAGGGGGAAAAATAATACATAATAGAATATACGGGGATTAAAGTCTAATACTTTAAATGATAAAAAATGGCAATGAATTTTTTTTTAGTTTTTTTCAATTTAAATATGAAATATTATTTTTAAAATATATTTTGCATCTGGTTCATTAATATTGTTTGATGAGGACTTTCAAAATTAAGGCAGAGAAGTGATCTAAAAAAATATGAGGTTGCTATTCAAAGTTTAGAGTGATATGTGGGAAAGAATGTCAACTTGCTCTCTGAAAGGACCCTAGGAACTCTCCCAAGCTGTTTCAGAAGCACCCAAAATAAATGATCAGGGCAATGTCTTTGAGAAGTGGAAAGAATTAGATTGACTCCAATGAAACTAGTCCAAAGAATGAAGTGAACGCAGAGCAAGAGGATGGTCTCAAGAAGAATAATAATATAAAGTTCCAACAAGAAAGAAAAAGACAACCAAAAAAATAATGAAGAGACTGAAGAAAACAAATAAATGTCTGTTTTAACTTATCATTTGAAGTAAAGAAGAGATACTAGAGAAACAAATTGGGTATTTTCTAAAAGCAGTGGCGAAATCAAGATTTGAAGGTCGTGGGTGTTCAATTTAATATAAAGTTTCTACATAGTATACATACATAATTATTTGAACGCAATAGTAAAAAAAATTTAATAAAAAGTTACGACTAATATTATCATTATCAAAAAAGACTTCTACACTCAATTTATAATAAAATATTAATAATATTATCATTATTAAAAAAATCTAGTCACAAGGTATAACTGTGCTCGACGATTTTTTATACGTTGAAAATGATGAATAATTGCGAAAGCTTTTCTATTTTCCACTTTTAAAGTACCTAGATTTTTTCTTTGAGCCACAAAAATTGTTAAGAGATAAAAAATATTAAGAGAGACACATTCTTTTGTTTTTCAATTTCTCTACTTCTTATCAAATCTTAGTCTTATACTTTCCCTCTTATGTGCCACAATGAGACAAATAAATGAAGAAGAAAACGTCAAAACGGAACAAAAGGCAACAAAAAGAAAATGTTAGCGATAGAAAGAATAAGGTAAGATTTGGAATTAGGAAAAGAAGGGAAAATTGATGCATTGTGGAACAGTAGTGGAGTTCAGCCATACTGGTTTACTAACATAAAAGCAGCTAAATTTATAAAGAAGACCCGAATACTATTTCAGGTCCAGATTGAACAATTTTGGGGAGTTCTTTTTACCTCTTAATTTTTACTTGAGCGTCATGAGAACATGCCACAATTTAAAGTGTGGAGTGTGAGAATGTAAATACGTGTGTACGCCTTTTAGCTAGTTTATTGAAAAACTATATAAGAAAAAATTAATATATCACAAATATATCTTTGGTTTTGTTTTATTTTCTTAGGCAGTGTAGCAATTTCTTTTTGATTTTTCTTCGCGGTTCTTTTCCAAGGGTTTTTCTTAGTCATGTGTAGTTATTTTTTTTGTAGGAATAAAGAATCTTGTATCGTAGTGCTAATTGGAGGCAATTTAATTTTTACTTTGTTGTACCTTGAGAGCAGTGAGTGTCTTTATTGTGACGCCGAGGCTCATGTCTTGACTCGTTTATAAAGTACTTAAAATGTTTGACTTGTCTTAACTGCTTTGCTGAGATAGTCAGTATAGATCCCGTCCTAAGTGAGTTGTGTTTCAATGTGTATGTGAGAGTCGTTGATATTTGTGCTTGTTAAATCATGTCTAGAACTTATCCCGACTGTAGTAATCTTATTCAGTCTAAGAAATAATAGAGACGTTTTTTTGTTGAGCTAAATATATACCTTTGTCCCCCTAACGTTGTGTGTTGTAGATAACCCCTTTGAACATGTATCCTATTTTTTTAGCAACTAGATTATAAGCATATCTCCATTGTTTGACCTTTTCTTTAAACTTGTGACCTCTAATGAACTTTTTATGAACTTATATAAGCGCAGTTGAGGTGTGGTTGGATTTGGAAGGGAGCTTAAAAAATGGAGAAATGTCCATTGGTAAAAAAGAGTTGTTATATCCAGGGAATTAAAAAAGAAAAAAATTATTGAAGAAAAATAATAATAACTTAGATAGAAAAAAAAGTTTGTGTTTGTATAAATTAGAAAAAAAATTATATTCGTGGCCAGCTGTAACTCTTGCTATGATTATGCTTAAAGAAATAGAAAAAATCAATCGTAACACTTTGAAGGTTTGGGAAAGTTTTATTCAACACAAGTGTGAGATTTTTATTGTGAAATTATATGTATTAAAGTGCTTACGAATGTGTAGTTACTATATCCAAATTGCATCATACATGTCCTGCAACCTATATTACAACCAATGAAATGTTACTTGATCTTTGACTGAATGCGCTTGAATTAGTAAAGTATTACACTACGGGCAAGCATATGGTATATCTTGTGGCAAATAAATTTTAGTTCTAAGAGTGAGTTAATTCTTTCCATTACGAGTCCTTGTTTGATCTTAAATTTTATGTGTGTGAGACTATTCTCTTATTGTTTGTTGTAAGAGAAATATGACTTACCAGGGAGATGTAATATCTTTTGCTTCTGTTTTAGAGTAAGTGGCAGATCTTGAAAAATTTGTGCTTTTGAGTTGAGTCTGGAGGCTAGGATGTTATGGCAATGTTTAGTCTATTTTAAATATTCTTGGCATGAAGAGTTAGGAGAGTTATTTGAAAAGGTCGTGTAAGTGTGGGATATTGATGGTATGCTAAAAACTCATGTTTATAATTATATTTTGCACTCTAATTACTACACATTAATTTTATTTCGCCTAATTTCTTGTACTTTATATTTATTACAAGTGTTATGTTGTGTAGGGTGTGCTTCAGAGTTAAGAAGTAACTTTGGACCTGAAGCAGATGAATTGGAGCCTTGAAGTTTGAATAGAAGCCTACAAAATTAAATCGGTATCCTATTTGGGGTTTGAGTACCATGTTTGGATATCAAAAATTAAAGAAAAATTTGAAACGCAAAAAATTATACCAATGCACCACATGGTGCGCAATTGTAACGACCCGATAAGATATTTTGAGCATCTGCACTTCGCTCGGTAGTTTGAGGTCTTGAGTAGATCCGTATGACGTATTACGACTTATGTGATTCGTCGGGTTTGGTTTTCAGTTTATTCGGAATCGATTTCGAAGAATGAATTTCATGATTTAAGCTTTATGTTGGAAGAGTTGACCAAGTTTGACTTTTGTGAATTTGACCCCAAAACGGAGTTTTGATGGTTCTGTTAGGCCCGGATGGTAATTTTGGACTTGAGTGTATGCCCGGATTTTCATTTGTATGTTTCTAGAAGGTTTCGGCACAAATTGGCGAAAGTTAGAAATTTGAAGGTTTGAAAAGTTCATAAGTTTGACCGAGAGTTGACTTTGTGGATATCATATTCGGATTGTGGTTCCAGAAATTGGAATAGCTTCATTATGTCATTTTTGACTTGTGTGCATAATTTAGGTTCATTCGGGTTGATTTGCTATGTTTCGGCACGAGTTATGGAAGTTGAAAAGTTCAAAGTTCATTAAGTTCGATTTGATGTGCGATTCATCGTTTCGATGTTGTTATGCGTGATTTGAGGCATCGAGTACGGTCGTATTATGTTATGGGACTTGTTGGTATATTTAGACGGGGCCCCGAGTGGCCCCGAGTGAGTTTCAGACGAGGTTCAGATCATTTTCGTTTCATGTTGCATCGCTGAAGGTATGTTGGATATGATGTTTCAGCATTTGTGGATGTCACGACCCAAATTTCCCTCCTTTGGGTGACTAGGTAAGCCTAACAGTTACTGGATAACAACAATAATAAAAGGAAAACCAACAGTCTCGATATAAAAATCTTGACAGAATTTACATTATTTTTCCAAAACCCGGTAATACAAGTCATAAGCTATACGAATCTTCTACAACTTCTAAATACAACTGTTTGAAAATAAATACAATAGTGTATGAATATTAATACAAAGAAGGGGACTCCGAAGCCTGCGAACGCAACAACAGGTTACCTTGAGTCTCCTTGGCAATCAGCCGCGCAGCTACTAACAACCAAAACCTGGGTCTGTGCAAACAAAAATGCACAGAAGAGTAGTATGAGCACACCACAACGGTGCCCAGTAAGTATCAAGACTAACCTCGGTGGAGTAGTGACGAGGACTAGTCAAAACACCACTGGTCTACAAGAAGTAACTGGCATAAATATAGAAGAAACCGAACAGTACATATATCTAGGAACATCACGGGATAATTTACAACAATGACAATATAATACAGATAGAAATTATAGAAAAATAACCACGAAACAGCACAAAATACGCAGAAAGATGGACAACAAAGACAAGCCAAACCAGAAGAAAGCACAATGCACTAGAGAAACCCACAACTCAATACCACATTTATTTAATCACATCGAACCCTAGCCATTAAATTCCATAAACTGGTGGGAACCTTTAAACAACAGATCATATGAAAAGCTTTGCAAGAAAAATCCTTTTTAATATAGAAAGGTTTCCTTTGAAAACATACTTTTTCCAAAATATATATAATATATGTAATAGAGAGAGAATTACGTAAAACATAGTTTTCTTTCAAAATACGAAGTTTTCAAAGATGCTTCCCAGTAAAAGACTTTCAAATATCATTTGATGCAAGACTAAAGCTTTTCAAATATACTTTCGATGTAGAAATCCTTCAGATATAATCATTTCGAAACCATCACTTTTTCAATAAAACTCCTCAGTAAAATCTCAAAATCATAATCTTCTCAAGGTAAACCTATCAGAACTCAGTCTGTAACTCAAAACTTGCCATGCAATTNTATCAAACAGGAGCACGAAAATCATGGCACGACATCACCCTTCGTGCTTTTACTCTCTTCCTCACAATGCAATGAATGAAATGAATACACGACATCACCCTTCATGCTTTACTCTCATCCTCACAAAAACAAGTATAGTAATTATCAAACTGAACGATGAAAACAATAATGCAAAAATAAGTGCACGACATCACCCTTCGTGCTTTTACTCTCATCCTCACAATGCAATGTGTAAATGAAAGCAATATAAATCATGGCACGACATCACCCTTCGTGCTTTTACTCTCTTTCTCATAATGCAATGAATGAAAAGAATACACGGCATCACCCTTCGTGCTTTACACTCTTCCTCACCCAATCAATAACAAAAACAACAATTTGGCAAGGAAAGTCAACAATAAGATCCATAAATCACAACATCCCGGCAAGGGAGTCAACAACGCAATCAATATCATTAACAGCACAAGCAATAATAGAAATCATACCATCCCGGTAAGGGAGTCAACAATGAAAACAACATCATCCCGGCAAAGGAAAACAATTATAACCAATCTCGCCTAAAAAATTTAATTTACGGAACAAAACTCAGCTCAAATAAAGGCCCAGTAATAGGCAACATCAAGAACACATCGACAACATAAATATTTATCAACTAGACCCAAGTAGCACATAAGGAAAAAGTCATATAAATCACAATGTGAGACTCACGAGCATGCTTGACTCCAACGAACGGATGTTCTAACTACGGCCAGAAAACTATAAAGCTAGATAACACTAATATAGTGAATTGGGCGGTTTTATTAAGCAAATATAGCATGAAGATAAGAACGGTAAATTATTCAGTTAAGTCAATTAAGGTCAATAGCCAACGAAGGAATCCAAGAGCAAGTAATTCTAATTTAAGCAGGAAAGGATGAAATTAACCACCAAGGACTCAAATGTATCAATTACAATTCATACACAGGTAACATAAGAATCTACGAACCCTAGAAGGCCAGTCTATTAGCAAATAGTTCCAAGTACGCACTCGTCACCTCGCATACATGGACTACAATCAACAAAGAAGACTCAATCCTAGGGGGTAGTTCCCCTGCACAAGGTTAGGCAAGATACTTACCTCAAAGACGACCACCGGATACTCAAAAGTGAACTTCTCGGGCGGAAAGACCTTCGGACGGCTCAAAATCAACTAAAACAACTTCAAAATACACATAACACTATAAGTAATGATTCCGAATAATAAAGTTTCAATATTTACAAAATTATGAAAATCGACCCAAAATCGACCCCCGGGCCCTCGGAACCCGACAAATTTTACAAATTCCGATTACCTATTTTGATATGAGTTCACCCATACTAAATTTATCCAATTCCGATAACATTTGATCATTCAAATCATGAATTTTCATTTTAGGAGTTTCCTTTCAAAACCCACAATTTTCCCCAACCCAAAACACAAATTAAATGATAAAAACAAGAACTAATTCGTGAAATATAATTAATTATAGTGGAAGGACACTTACCCATTTTATTTGTGTGAAAAACCCTCAAGGAATCGCCCAAAATCGAGTTCTAGAAGTCAAAATATGTTAAAAATGGTGAAACCCCAATTTTTGAAGGTTTATAATCTGCCCAGGCATTTAATGAATCGCGAACGCGGAGGAAGGACTGCGTTCGAGAAGAAGAGAATGAAGCTGCTCAATTTTTACTTCGCGAAAGCGAAGAAAGGCTCGCGAACGCGGAAGAGAAAAAGTGGAGCCTACGCGAACGCGTAGGAGATACAACGAACGCGAAGAGGAAAAGTTGGACTGCCCAGAAAGACCCTTCGCGAACGCGTAGAGTAGTACGCGAACGCGGAAGGTGAGATGGCATGGCTACGCGAACGCGTAGGGTGGACACGAACGCAGAGAAAAAACATCCCATCCTCCAAGATTACTCTTCGCGAACGCGGAGGATGGGACGCGAACGCGAAGGAGAAAACCAGATAGCAGGCATCAGCAATCCAAAAATGGAAGAAAATGGCCCGTAGCCCATCCGAAACACACCCGAGGCCTCTGGGAACCCGTCCAACCACACACACAAGTCATATAACCTAACATGAACTCGCTCGAGGTTTCAAAACACATAAAACAACACTAAAACAACGAATCAAACCAAAAATCAAACTTATGAATTTTCAAAACTTCAAATATCAACACTCGTGTCGAAACATATCAAATCAACCCGGAATGAAGTGAAATTTTGCACACAAGTCCTAAATGACACAACAGACCTACAAACACTCTTGGAATCCCATTCCGAGCCCGATATCAAAATTTCACCTATCGGCCGAAATCGCCAAAATTCTAACTTTCGCCAAATTACCTCAAATCATTCTACCGACCTCCAAATCCAATTCCGGACGCATGCCTAAGTCCAGAATCATCATACGAAGCTGTTGGCATTAACCAAAACTCATTCTGAGGCCGTTTACACAAAACTCAAACCTCCGGCCAACTTTCATCACTTAAGCTTCTAAAACTGAAATTTTTCTCCCAATTCGACTCCGGATTATCCGGTAACTGAATCTAACCACGCACACAGGTCGATATACACAAGGTGAAGCTGTTTATGACTTTACACCACCGAACAAATCTTAAATTCCTAAAATGACTGGTCGGGTCGTCACAGTGGAAGAATGGACGCAGATGCGAGTCCGCCAAATGCCGGCAATTGGTCGCAAAAGCCCAAATGGGCTTGGCTGGAGATCATCGCAGATGCGGAGGAAGAGGCGCACCTGCGTAAAGCAAAGTCCTTGGGCGCGGGAGCGGTCCCATGCGTAGATGCGCGTTCAGTGGTCGCACCTGCGATGGTGCCGGAGCAGATGTTTTCCGTAGGTGCGAAGAGTCATTTTTCCAACTTATTCCGCAGAAGCTGGCTTCACGTCGCAGAAGCGATGACACAAAAGTGGCTCATTGTTCGCAACAACGAAGAGGACTGTACAGAAGCTTTATGTTCGAAGGTTTGGTCATTTTTGCATATTTGGAGCTATGAAGCTCGGATTGGAGCGTATTTTGAGGCAATTTTAACCATGTGGATTGGGGTAAGTGTTCTTCTACTTGGTTTTGATTATATTTCATGAATCTATCTTCGATTTTGAAAATCGGTTGATGAATTTTTAAAGAGAAAATTGGGGGGGGGGGGGAGGGGGAGGGGTTGTCTAAAACTTCATAAAATGAATTTTCGAGTTTTGAACATCGATTTGGAGTCAGATTTGAGTGAAACTAGTATGGTTGGACTCATAATTGAATGGGTTGTAGAATTTTATAATTTTTGTCGGGTTCATAGGCGCAGGCACGGGTGTGACTTTTGGCCGGTTTTGGATTTTAATTAAGGATTCGACCTTTATCATTTAGAATAATTTCCTTGGGCATTATTTGATGTATTGAGTTGCTTTTGGCTAGTTTCTAGCCGTTTGGAGGTTAGTACATTCAGGATGGTATTTTTGGAGCATAGTTTGGCTTGCTCGATGTTGGATTTGGCTTGTCCGAGATAAGTACACTTCTAAACTTGGTGCTTTGGGTATGAAACCCTGAATTACGTATTATGTGTTTGGTGTTGAGGTGACGCACATTCTAGGTGACGGACGTGTGGGCGTGCACCGTGTGAGTTGTGACTTCATTATTCCTGTCATACTATGTAACTACCTTATCTTATCTGTAACCATGAATCTCTACGTACTAGAGCTATTGAACTTTGATCCATGTTAGAAACCATGTCTAGGCTACATGATTATTTTGTTGGTACCCACTGAGGTCATATTGCTGTTGAATTATTTGTTTAAATTGCAATTTCATACTCGGTCGTGTTCATTCATTTCATATCATATCTCAGTCTTTGTTATTGTTTATTGTCACATCTCATACATTGATTAAGGCTGCTTAGTATGAGCGTTGTGAGCCCATGAGACTAGAGAGATTGGTGACTGAGTTGAGGCCTGAGTGCTGAGCTGTGAGTGATAGATGTATATATGTTGATCGGGTTGCACGCCGCAACGAGCCTTATGGAGTTGTGAGTGATATATATATATATATATATATATATATATATATATATATATATATATATATATATATATATATATATATATCTCATACATTGATTAATGCTGCTTAGTATGAGCGTTGTGAGCCCATGAGACTGGAGAGATTGGTGGCCGAGTTGGGGCCTGAGTGCCGAACTGTGAGTGATATATATATATATGTGGATCGGGTTGCACGCCGCAACGAGCCTTATGGAGATGTGAGTGATATATATATATATATATATATATATATATATATATATATATATATATGTGTGTGTGTGTG